>JAMQGT020006419.1:0-72398 GCA_024447675.2 Pterophyllum scalare
GGTTATGTTGTGTACATATTTACTTGGTTCAGTTACGTATTGCTAGCTGTTCCAGAGTGAATGAAAATACAATACTGGGTTAACAGTCACCAGAAGCACGACTCCAAATGATGATTTTTTTTTTTTTTACTATAACTATGGGGTGTTCAAAAATGCTTGCTAACAGTTTCTTCATATTGACTTTAAAGGTGGTGGCATGTCAATGTTTTCACAGCTCTTCCCCCCACAAGCCCTGAGATTTGCTCATAATTTGACACGACATGCTTTGTCATTACATGACATGCACCATGGCTCAGGTTAGGATAAGGGTCAGAACTAAGGTGTTATTCATCACACCACATTCAGTTCTGTGCAGAAGTCTTGATCTACACCTCATTTCTTTGTGTTTTGCTTCCAAGGAGTCAGACTTTCTTGTAATTTTTAAAAGTGATCTTGAACAATAGTTTTCCAGGCTTTCTGAAAGTCTTTCAAACCTTTTCTTGGGACGTTTTCAGTCCGGTTCTTGTACCTGACCATTTTCAGAGAATTAACTCTTAGCACTGACCTATGACTGATTCAAGCATGAAAGAGACACCTAACTTAAAGAATTAACCACTGCAGGCTCTAATTCTGTCTACACTTTGTCTACACAGACAACTTAGCAAAGAACCAATTTTAAATTGTATCTTCAGGCACTTGGTTACTAGCAGCCTGTCTCAAAAGCATATCATTTGTTTCCATTTCTTTAGTTGAATCTAGAAAGCATGCCAAAGATAACATAGTTTGACAGGCATGAAAGGTGATTCCCAAACAGCTATTAGCTGAAAATTTAAGCATATCAGCATAAAACTGTGTTTTGCCTTATAAACTGCATTTCCATTTATGTTTGCAGCTTTTCAATAAATCACTGAAACTATTTCCCATTTTCCTTGTTTTAAGACATTTTTCATTGTTCCATATTCCCTACGTACTTAAGGAATAGAGTGATTTGTGAAAAAGGATGGCTGCTAACATATTTTGATTCTTGGGATTTTATCAGACTTAACAGATTTAATAGAACATATAGAACATATTTAAATAAGTATAACTAAAACTGATGAAAGAAAGAAAGAAAGAAAGTGCATTGATGCACAAACAGGACCCAGAATCTCTTGAGTTTAAGTGTTTTTGCGTGCACTGTTGTGCACTTCATAATCAACGTCCGGCTCCCCATCTGCACGCTGCGTGTACTCTTTGTGTGTGTGTGTGTGTGTGTGTGTGCGCGCACACAGACACATGGCACTGTGTTTTTGTTGATCACGTCTCAATCAGAGAGGAGTTGACCCATCGCAAAACCACATTATTGCATTCTAAACACACATCCACACATCAGCACGCACGCATGTAGAGACATGCACACAAAGCAGTAACCCTGCATTCCCCTGTAAACAGTTTACAGCCCCGTCTCTCTCCCTTATGCAGACACAGGCCAAAGCGTCAGTGTTGTGTTCAGCTAATCCCACTGTTTAGCCTTTGTTGGCGGCCTCTAGGAAGGACTCTGTAGCTCATGTCCTGAGGGGGGAAAAAAAACTTTCATTTGCATGCATACATGAGTTTGTCGCACACATTAAAGGCCTCCTCTTTACCTCACCACCAGCACTAATCTCCATCTATATAAATCTTATAGTTTGTTTGGGTTCTGTCTCTCCTCCACGAACCCCCCTGCCCCTCCGCAGCCCCATTTGTTTAGTTGAGCATGTGCTTGTTTTCTTGCCATTCTCTCCTTGATTGAGATTGACCCCAACATCTTCACAGCCTCGCAGTATACACACACACACACACACACACACAGCTCCTGACTGTGTGTATAGACACCGTGTGGTTTTGGCTTGCTTTGTGCAGCAACAGCCCAAGGTAGGAAATGCTGTTTAGATTAAGTGTGTTCTGATGTCCTTTCAGGCCTTGTTCCTGCTGGATCAGTCCCCGTTTGTACCACAAGCCTCTCTAACACTACACACGGAAACACCAGCGGTTTAGGGTTAAGCGTAGGACAGGGGAGTTTGCCGTTGCAGGGCCACATCTTTTGTGTTACTCTCATACAAAGAAAAATTATGCACGTTTTTGTGTTTATGCAATGTTCGAATGCTTATCTTTTGGCTGTAGACTCAAATGTTTCAAATGCAGTCGGTCTTAATTTTGTTTTCACACTGAACTGTAAACAACTCAAATAAAATCGTGTTTTACATATGTGTGGGTTTTCGAACCTGAATTTTCATGTTTTTTCCCTAGAGGTGCTCATGACTGCCAGACACGGTGGTCCAGCCAAGTAGGGCACCTAAATAACAGCTATCAGAATAAAAGAACAGACTCTGATGCCTGCTCTAGGTTTTATTAGTGGAGAAAAGGAAAGATTTGCATCCATTAAGTCAGTTTTTTTTTTTTTCACATAATCAAAAAAATGATCAGACATGTTGGTCTAAAGACTCGCGGGCCTCAGTAGGTGATATGTCGGGAAGGGGGCACTCGCTGGAATCTAAGGGATCGGTTGTATTTAGCCATAGTATTGCTTTCAGGCATGGAGGTTAAGCTTGGTGGAAGTGCCTTTTGTTCTTCGCTCTGTTTTTTGTGATGAAATCTGCCTTCATCAGACATCAGACTGTCTGTCTTTCCATTTGATTAGCCACACTATGTGCTAAAGGACAGCATGAGAAAAAGATTTTCGGTAATTGTCATATGAATTAATTCTTAGACCCATTTTTTTTTATGTCTTAATTTTCCAAATAGGAAATAACTCAGACATCTAGTGGAAAATAAGATCAGTCTTAAAGGGCACTCGAGAGATTTAGTGTTCCACTGCAGTGAAGTTGGGGGATGCCCTGGAAAGAGATTAAAAAGGGAAAATGTTCAAAATTACAGCAGTGAAGGTGAGATGTGATGTTAGTCTTTAGTAGAATGAAGGTTCTAAAATACTGTATTGCACATTTCCCATAGTGCAACATTTATTTAGTAGAGTCTTAAGCCTAAGTGACCCTGATGACAACATTGAGGTTATTTTCCCGCACTACCCAGAATCACAGTAGTAGTGAATACCATCGTGTTTAAAACTTTGCAAATCATATAAACAGCAATTTAATTAGTTGAAGACATTGGGATAGTTTCTCAAACAAAGATTATGGCTCTATACTTAGTGTTTTTATTATTCGGTGTTAGGTATTATATCGTTTCACAGTGGCCTGACATTTATGGGCACTATTTTGATAATCTTCATCGTTTTTTCAGATTAGTAAAACCATTTTTCAGCATATGCTTATATCAGAATGGGGATCATCTGCAGTGAAGGTACAAAAAAAAGTTTAAGAGAAAAGAGGAACAGATGAAAGAATGCAAAATAAAAAAAAATGGGGATGGGAATCACTTTTGTCAGTATGCACTGGTTTTTTTTGTGTGCATGTGGGGATGTTGCTGGGTAAAAGTGTGTGATATGGATGTGATCAGCCAGAAGCAGCAATGACACCTCCCTTGCCTTCCTTGTCTCAGTGGTCCCAGCATCATTACCAGTACCACCGCAGTACACTCCCTTATCTACAGTGGAAACTGATACAGCAACAGCCGCTACTTACGGGGCACACAAATATACCCACACAGCGCTCAACAATCTGCAGCAGTGTTCCCTGTGGGCCGACTTCGATGATGCTGGAGTCTGCAGCATGTGTTGTGGCAGAGGAATGATAGACATGAAGTTACTTTGGATCAAGTATCAAATCTTGTGCAACGGTTAATGTTCACACTCGGATAATGAAATATTCGGTCACATCCGAGTAGCCCAAAAGATCAAGATCAAGTCAGGAGAGGGCAGTCAAGTCCTTTTGTCTGTTCTTTTGCAATTTACAGCACACACACACACACACACACACACACACACACACACACACACACACACCTGCACTGCATACATTCCACTTGACTGGAAATCTTCAAGTAACCCCACGTGCCTTTGATTTGTGAGCTCAGCCAATTTGGTCATACAGGCTCACAATCATTTAAAGTTACTACTCAGGTGGGGACGAATGTATGGATGTATGGGTGAGTGTGCCCGTGTGTTTCTGTGTATGCATGTGGACACACACTGTGGCTGACATTCAGTTTAGTGGCTGAGCACATCTGTTCAACTTGCCATGTTAACGTTCTCAAGTGGTCTTAGTCACATTAACGCTTTGAACCTCAAACACACACACACACACACACACACACACACACACATTCAAACATGGTCCATCTGCTATTTAAACTCCTGCAGAACCCTGTAAAGTTAAGATTCATTTTTATGTAGTTGACTTCTTTTCTGTGCAGGTTAAATGCTCTGAGCGTCTCGGGACTTTTACACCTGGTAAAGTGGCTGTAACGGGTTTAAATGGCAGAACTGATTTCCTCTTTAAACTACTCAATTCAAAACATCTCCTTCCATCTAAACTATACTATTCAACTAACACCCCCCCCCCTCCTTTCAATTTTCCTCTCTGCCTGGCTTGCTCTGTTCTTTGTTTGTGTTTAAATGATGAAAGTTGATTTATGTTATGTTGCGCATGACAGTCTAATGCAGCCACAACCACATGTAGTTATATGCTTAATGCTGTATGTTGTCTTTTGGCAGCAGAGCAGAGGATGACTATTGTTTCCCCCTTTCAGACCCGCTTCTATTAATCATGAGTGTGCTTGTCCGGGGGTGTGTATGTGTCACTAAGAAAGCGTTTAAATAGTACTCACTGCGTGTTGAAAGGCCTGGACATACATCAAACCAGAGCCTCTGCTGTTCATGTACTGAAATATACTAAGTGATGTGAGAGGACACAGAATAAGAAAATGTAGGACTGAGCTACTGTGATGTTTTATCCCAGTAAAGTGTATGAAATTAAAAGTGGTACGGTGGATAGCACTATTATGTCATGGTGGATTTGACACACCCACGAATGGTTGTCTCTCTCTATGTGTTAGCTCTGCGACAGACTGGTGACCTGTCCAGGCAACACCCCCCTCTCACCCTATGGCAGCTGGGGATTACCCCACCACCCCAAATTGGATAAGTGGAAGTAATAGAGGGATGGATGGAAATGAAAAGTGTATTTAAATATAAGTTTGCAATGCCTGAGAATCTCATTAATCTGTATGATAGACAGACTGTATAGTAAGTCATCTGAATAGTGTTCAGTCACACATTACATTAATGCTAATGATTTGCCTAATGATGTTGCTCTCATGTTAATAACTGACTATGTTACATATTAACATCACACATGGAGGCCAGCAGGGTGCTAGAAAAGATTTTTGAACCATAGTTATAGTAACAACATTATCAAAGTAAACCTAAAAGTCTTTTAGTTATAATATAATTAACGGAGCTTTTCACAACATAATGGCATAAACACTTCGTGCTATAATGAGTGAGACATGTAACCAGTGCTTGATCACAAGCCTACACTGCGGGCTACCCAAACAAATCTCAAATTATGTTTCTTAAATAGGCTTTCTCTTCCCAAAGTCAGATTTTTACCCCCAACTTTTATCCTCAGACACTCGCTGTTAAAGAGAAAAAACTTTTAAACTTATGGAAACCCACACAAAGAGAGAGACCTGTGAGTATGTGATCCAAGTCTGGTAAAACATTAACTGTGTGTGTAGTGCCAGTTCGATGTGGACTGCAATCGTTTATTGACAACAGGTGTACCTTTATCTTTGCAGAAGCAAAATTATAGCATTCATAGCATTCAGTTGACAATACTGTGACGACTCTCTGGGCAGGCCTGCCTCTGCAGGCGTTTTGTGGGCAAAGTGAGGCAGCTATGGAGATTCAGCTCACGTGGCTCTAAACAGTGGTGGCAATCAGCCCTTCCCTCTCTCTCCTTTATTTGTGCTTAAGTTTATTTCCTTTTTCCATCGAAATTCTCCGTCTACTTCTTCCACATCCATTTCAGGGTTGCAGGGGGGGCTGGAGCCTATCCCAGCTGTCACGGGCCGAAAGGCAGGCCACACCTCAGATAGGTCACCAGTCTGCCACAGGGAAACAGACAATCATTCACACTCACACCTACGGCCAATTTAGAATCACCAGCCAAACATATATGTCTTTGGAAGCTGGAGTACCCGGGGAAAACCCACACAGGCACAAGGAGAACATGCAAACTCCACACAGAAAAGCTGCATCCATTTGGTGAATTCAAACCCGGGATCCTTTTGCTATGAATCCACCCTATTTCCATTTTAGCTCTGTACATTAAACTTAACCTGTAAATTAAACCTGCTTGTGTACTTCATCCGCTTAACCAAGAACTGCTTCTCACTGCACTGTGCTCAATGACGAAATCCACGAAAGCTGAGTTCAGTGGTTAAATAAACTTCTTTTTTATACTGGTTGATTCTAACATCTACCACATCTGCTTTTACATTGCTAACTGTGTGTGTGCACATGCGTGTATGTGTGTGTGACTGTGTGAGACCATGGAAGAGTCCTATATGGAAGCAATTACTGGCAGTGAGGGCCCTCAGACACCCACAGTGCCTCTCACTATGGCCCAAACGGAATGCATCTCCCGCCCCCTTTTTCTTTCTGCCTCTCGTTCTCTGTCTTTTTTTGCTACCTCTCTCTTTTTGTACCCCTTTCTCGTTCCTCTTTTCTCTCGCTGGATTAAATTACTTTCCTATGAGCCCCAACTAAAGGGCAAGGTGAAACCCCTTTCTATTTTTTATTTATTTATTTTTTTCATTGGGAACAATTCCTCCCACCACTCTCCCCACAACCATATTTTAATTCAAATCACACATTACCAATCTGTGCAAACAAGCCCGCAAAATACCAGCACTAATTAGAGTAAACCTAATGTGTATTTGTGCACTTACATGTATGTATGCTCACTGAAAAGATAGGCCATCTCCAGTTGCTAGTTAGTATGCACAGCCAGAGCCATGTAGGATGTAAGGTTTTTTTGGGGAAGTCTCTGCTTCAAGTGGTTTGGGTGGTGGCGAGCTGCTATCGTGGCTATTGTCCTTTACGGCTACCTGTGTGAGTATGTGCGTACGTATGACTTTTTGCAAAGGTAAACTGGTTTTTCAGAAGATCCTAATTCAGAATTTAATGGTTGAGAAACCAGAAGAAATTGAATTAGTGGTGAAGCATCCACTGAGGAAAAAACAAAAAAAACAAAAAAAACCACAGATAAACTGGCAGCGAGCAGTGACAGGATTGCAGTTGTCAGGGTTTGGCAAATCGTTGTCACCCCCTCTCTTGTTACAGTAATGCAAAGCTCAATGAAGGAATACTGCTGGCCTTGCCAGCAGTCTCAATTCCTACGTCTGTGGGAACTGAGAAGTCGGTATTTGCCATGTGTATATCCCTCCAAACTGACTCTAAATGAGATAAATAAGTTCAGACTAAATTGGCAGCTCACGTCCAAAGTGATTACTCTTCCCTTAATGTCTCTTCATTGGAATGGGAGAAGACTTGGCCTGCACGGGAATAGCACGGGTGTGGCAAGGCGGTCTTTTCCAACACAAAGAAGTGACGAGTGATGGCAGCCAGAGTTTACTTGTCAAGGTTTTTATACACACACACACACACACACACACACACACACACACACACACACACAGAGCAGCATTCCCATATGCTAACCCCGTCCTCTTCAAACAGTTAGTCTCTCACTCCACACTCCTTCAAACTTGGCCTGTAAAGGAGTCTTACATTCCCTTCCCATGAGTCCTAGTGTGGCTAGTCAGCAGAAGGACCCCAGATTGCGCTGGCTGCACCGCCGCCTGCCTCGTTTGGGAGCGTGCCTGGGCCCTTCGTTTCAGTAACCTTGGTTTGCCCCCTCTGTTTGTGAATTCCTGTCGCTCCAATAGGACCACACTGTCCCCAGCAAAATGCTTTCTGGCAGTGGGCAGCTGGACAGACTGGTGGGAAAGTGAAGTGGAAGCTTAGATTGTCTTGTCAGGCAAATAAATAAGGCGTGATTGTAGTTTTTCGCCTAAAAGTTATTAAGTGGCATTGTTCAGACAAAAAGTAAAACAAAGAGAAAGAGAGCAGCAGCGTGCAAGGTCAAGAGTCAGAGATGAGCGACACCGCTGTAGATCTAATTAATAATCACAGGCAGTTCAGAAACTACAGCTTATCTTATCAGATTCCCAGCATTTTCTCCCTTACTTTGATTCGATATGTTTGGTCCTTGAAGTTGAGCTAAGAGTTTTGATTGGTTGCAATAGCCCTCTCACATCCTGTGGCGGTGTTTTGTGTCTGCCAACACCCAGACTCTGGAGTGTTTAGCCTTCACTGCTAGTTCTGCTGTCTAAGGAATTTCATGGGCTAAGTAATTTTTAGTTATGTCTCCCCGTTGCTCTCTCCCTCTTTGTTTCTTTACACTCTTCCACTCCTTCTTGCTCAAAATCATAGTTATTTGCGGCATGGCGCTGGGTAGTTTGTGGTTTTCAGAATGGCTGTATTATTCCTGTATTAAGTATCTAGTGTTTCACTTCAGTGTTATAAGAGGCTTCCCTAGCTTAAAATATCAGATTACCTAAAATCATGTAAATATTAGTATCCTCCTTACAGTTTTTCAATAATGCATTTTAGTGCTGATACAGTTTGGAGAAATCTATAACACAGTATCATTTAAAAAAAAAAAAAAAAAGGAAGTCCAGTGATTATACAAAGATCTTGTGGAGTACTACGGCATATGTAGTATAATACTACTGAACCGTCAGTGATTTTACATTATTGGAGGTGCCAGATTTTGAGGAGGAAGAAAAATGAATGGAATAACAAAGATGATGCCTCTGGCTCTGAGGCACTTTTATTAAAAACAGTCTGTGTGACTCTCAGTTTGTAGACTGCATTTCCAAAAACTGGAGTGCAGTTTTTATGGACTCATGTAAGATACACAAATCACTTAGCTTATAGCCTGCTTTTTATTTATTTATTTATTTTTATTATCTTAAGGTGAGATGAAAGCAGTATTAGTTTTTTTTTTATGGGCTATTCTGTTTCACATCATCATCATATACATCATCATACTTCATACTGGAAAGAAAATGTCCACAATACGCAGTAGTAAGTAATTTATGCCAATGAGTACATATTTAATCATATAATTTGTAAATTGCTTATTTACACAATTAATTTGAAATACAAAAATAATCATGTTGTTGTAAGTAATCAACTGTGTAAGTGTGTTGCTTAAAAATGTTACCTTTAAATACAATGCATGGAATTTTTTTAATATGCAGTAATAAATTTAGCTCTTTACAAATACAAATCTCCACTTCAGGATCATTTACAAGTACCAAACATTCTAGTTTTATTCCTGTTTTATTCTGAAGGGTTTTACAGTCAGATTTGTTTAGACACCATTCAGACGCTGACAGTTTACACCTGAAAATATAGCAAAAAAGTACAGTTTTTCCTCACTGCTGATGATATTTTTTTATTTATGATACACAAACTAGTTCCCTCTTTAAAAAATTTGATTCTAATGTTCTAATAAAATGGATCGAGCATGTTGAACATGCCTTTACCCGCTGATTTCTCTTTGGGAAAAGCGATGCAAATTGGTGCATAATTACATATTTAAATATAAATGTTCAAAAAAGCTTGCAAGACAAAAATAATTGTCTTAATGGAAGTAGTCAATGGAGGGAAGTTTTGTGTGATATCTATTTAGCTGTTTGTTAGGCACTTGTGTTGCCTACCATTAACTGTTTATACCTGTTAATTTTTAGGGTTTCAAAGAGTGATCGTTAATGTAAATAAACACACACACACACACACACACACACACACACACACACACACACGCACACACAAATACATCTGACAATGATATAAAAAAATTACCAACATTTTCTAAGAACTGATTTTAAAAAAAAATATTTTTACAGTTTAATATGCATTTTTAGATTAAATAAACAATTGTTTGCTGATAAATCGCTATAACATAACCATTTTTCCTCAATCTGCCTGTCTGCCCACATCAGTGCAGGTTCTTCCTCCTGTCTGTTTGCTTGACAGTCCACTGTGTCACAGTGCTACTAATGGCCATTGCTGAGCCAGCCACTTTCTAAATGACACCCTCCTCCGCTCAATACAGCTGCTCTGCAGTTACACACTCACTCTTCTCCCCCTTTTTTTTTTTCCTCCCTGCCGTCTCCACCGCTTCCTCTCATGTACAGCGCAGTGGCTCCTCTCTCTCGCGAGCGAGAAAACCAGTTTCTTGTCAATTATCTCTCAATATTTTCTATCAACATGCCTCTTGATGAAAGATCCTCATGTTGTCTGGTGCACACACCCTTTGATACATCACATATCAGTGACTGGATGACTGGCAGTGTGTGACTGGAGCATCTTCTCCCTGCTGATAGCAGCACGCTCACCAGCACAATGATTCGTTCATTCATCACCCCCACCCCTTGCACGCACGCGCGCCCGCACACACACACACACACACACACACACACACACACACAGAGGTCTCCTGTTTTTCCTCTTCACAAAACATCACCTTTCTCTCCCTTTAATCAACTTCATCTCATATGTGTGTGTGTGTGTGTGTCTGTGTGTTAGCAGCAGAGGGTGGTGTAGCACATTTCCTCATCTGCAAGCTATATTAAGGATGTATGGAAGCCAAATTGAGTTTGGCCTTAGTTTGACTACAGCAACCCTGCCAACCTAAATCCTGGATCAACACACACGTGATCACTCTCATTCTTTCCCACATATCAGCTCTCCCACTTCCGCGTACCCCAGGTGCCACTTTGGATTTAATGTAGTTCAAATGACTTTATTAAGTCTCAAAGGAAAAAAAAAAAACAGTAGTACTTGTGATGAGTGAGGCATTCATCTTTTGCTGCCTCTGAGTTTCTTTCGCAGGGACCACACACGCGCACGCACACACACACACTCATGAACGTCCACACTCAAAGTTCAGTGGTTAATCAGCCACGGGTTCCAGCATCCTAAAAGATGGTGGTGGCAACATTTTGGCACTGGCTGCTCATAACTGGATTGCTGTAATTATTCATTGGGAGAGTGATTCCTTCCAGGGGCTGAAGATTGATTAGGTTTGATATGCGACTTAGTGTAATCTGTCTTTGACCACGGCTCCTGTCCAAATTGGCAGGAATAATAAAAAGAGCGGAAGTTATTTTTAAAGAGGAAAGAGAAGCAAGTGAGCAAATGAAAATGGAGGTGGGTGGACAAAGGGAAGAGAGGAAGATTGAGGCATATCCTGTGTCATGTCTCTTGTGGCGCCCTTTGCCATACACAAACCATTAATCTGCAAACAACAACAGCTGGGCAACCATTTTGTTTACAGTTGAGCAAGACTGAAGCTAAATAAAGTCATTTCAACCTTAAAGTATACACCTCTCATTGTCAGCATCATTGTGTACTTAGTTTAGAGTGTTCAGTGTTTCCGAGCACATGTGGGTTTTTATATATTTTTTTTATCCTTTGCTTGTTTTGTCGGCCAGACCAGCGCGATCCTCGGTTGTCTCATTTTCCACAACTAAAGTGTGTCTTCAGTTAATCCTCCAGTGTAAGCATGGCAGAACTTAAAAGGCTCTGATTAGGCTGTTGTGTCCCACAGGTTAGCTAGATATAAACTCGTGACACACTCACAGTGCCCATACACACCCTAGAGACCTCTCTTTGTGTTAATTAAAGGAGTCTCAACTGCAATTAGCAGGCTTTACAATGAGCGTACCCACAGATAAACACATACATGGGCACACGGATGTATACACACACAGTGATACAGATACATCCAAACTGCGAGTACATTTATGAGCCCACAAACACTGTTTACAGTTGCTTAAGTATCACTATGCCATTGCATTTATTGTTAGGCTAATTGCATCAGATTGTCTTCAATGTCCACTGGCGGTCATAATGATGGGAAAACAAGTGTGACATGTGCTTAAAGTTGCGTTATTGTATCGGCATGACTTAAAGCAGCTTTTTGCAATTTCAACAGATTAAAAACCTGCCAACAAGATCATATAACTTTAGCCGTTTTCAGTACAGTTTCTTGAAAAGCATAAAAAAACACAAATTTCCTACTTTTGTTGGTATTATGATGCAGAGTTTTGGGGGACAGACGCAAGGATTCGAATCATTAGGTAGCAGTGGTTTCAGTTTTTGCATTTTAAATCATTTTTAAAAAATCCAGTGGCAGTTCATCTTTCCAAGATCAATGTTCTCTCTCTCTCTCTCTGTTTTCCCCACAGAAATAATAATAGTTTTTATTGGGATTCCTTTATTCTGACGATTATAAATGAAAACATTTGACAATGCTTGATGCTTTTAGCATGAATAACACTGCATTCACCTCCACTACGCCTGGTCATGGCGCTCTCATCTTTGCGCGTCAAATACTCCCGTGTGAGCAGGCGGCCCACCCATTTTTTGTCTCTGAATCCCCTCCATACTATTTACCCATCTCTCATTATTGTGCCCCCCCTTTTTTTTTTTTTACATATGAGAGGACTCTTGGGGAGATACCTTAATAGAGCTGATACAAATGCTTGCATAATTTTGTTGCAACTCTTCGGATTAAGAATTGAGGAGCTGTATTCTTCTCTTTGCTAACATGCAGTCTTGTTCCATGGTGGCCAAATGGCCCATCATCCTGTCTCCTTATGTACCAAATTAGACCTTGCTCTCCCAGTGTGCTCTAGCCTTGTTCACAGGAAATCAAGGCCAGGTGGAACTTAAGTGAATGAAGTCCCACTTTGGCACATTCTGGCTGGGGAGATGACCAAGACCATGGCCCCCCCCCGGAGCTTGTCAGATGTTGGAAGTGTACACAGACCCACAGGGACACGCATAAACACAGGTGCGAATACCTATTTGCTGATGTTCACACGGCGGCACAGACTCACGGTGGATGGGTGCTGTCAACTCTGTGGCAATGCTACTTAGCCACTCCATTCCCATATTTACTTATTTATTGGCAGCGATGGCTGCGATGACAGGGCCATTCACTCTCAGAAGCCTCCCAGGCTCCATGACGTTTTAAGAGCCCCGGGCCTGGTTTGATGATTTTGACGCGAGTTAGCATGTACTCGAGTTGTCGGGTGCATTCAGGGGGCTAACCGTTCTAATGCGTTTACCCTCCTGCCTTATGAGTGTGTTTGTGTGTCTCAAAGCGAAGTGTCGCTTAATAATTTAGCTGCTGGTTTCGTCCCCCTCGCCATCCACCCGTCCATTCACAGCCCTTTATGTCTTGCCTCTGGGAATGTGGAGACCATGCCTCTGCCTCTCTGGGAGTGATTGAACAAGCAGAGACAGGCGACAGAATCTGGTGTGGTGGTGTGTAAGGGCAAAGTGAGAAAGACTGACTGCATGAGCAAGAAAGGCAGACAGCAGAGTTGAACCCAAATGCTACGAGGAAAGAAGTAGCTTGAGCTGATTTATGTAGAAATGGAAGACAGAGTAAAGAACAACAGACCGTTTGAATCTCAACTTAAGTGTGAATGCGGCCTCGCTCCCATTCTGTCCTTAAATTGGTCCTGCGTGTCTAATGTTTTAAAGCAATGAAGCACAGACATGCAAGATGGAGCACATGCTCATGCATAACGCTGCACACACACACACACACACACACAGTCAGGTTTCTGGCCTCTGTGCATGCCAGATGTAGACATGACATATTTTTTTCTCTCTCATCAATGTTTTCAGACTAATAGGTTCTTGTTCTCGGTGGAAGTGGTTCTAAGTGAGAGCAGGAATTCAAAGCTTGCATGCCAAACCTGTGGCTATGGTTGTAATAATCAAGTAATGTAACTTGGCCACGTGCAAGAATGTGTGTTAATACATGAGAGCTTTCAACAAAGCACCCCAAAGCCAGTGGCCTTCTATATACTTTAATATGACTTCATGTTCACTTAACCCTCCTCTTCTGTGTAATTGAAACCTGATGGTGGAATAATAATAATTTTTTTATTATTATTTTTTTCTTCTTTACGCATTCGCTAAGCTGATTTTTGCCCAGGCTGTGGGATAGCATTCAATTACAAGAGGTTTGGTGGAGGGGAGGGCAGCAACGGGCATTACACTTAGAGCCTCTCCACGGGGCTCACAGGAAGAGAAACTTAAATGACTTTTTAATGTGCTGATCGTTCAGTTGGAGCACACGTCCTACAGAAGTTGAAAAATAAAAAATATATTGCTTTTGAAACTACACTTCCTACATTGCTTTTCTTTGTATGCGCAGCTAAAAAAAGATGAATGAGAAAGGCCAGAGAGAGACAGAAGGAGAATTTAACCCAAAACTTTTCTTTTTCTCCCTCAACAGAAATTCTCTGAAGTAAACCAAAACTTTCTGGCCTTTTTTTTTTTTTTTTTTTTGCTGAATGGGTTTTTACTACCACACAGTGATTTGTGTGACATTTATTTGGGTGTTTTTTTTGGCGAGGAGCGTCACAAGTGTTTGTGTGTTTGTCGCGGTGTTAGCGGTTATGTTCCTTGTCATGTGTGTGCCATAAATAAAGACTCCCCTGGCTAATGCAACCCACATGTTTTTTTTTGTTCCCACCTCCTTCCCTGCTCAGCATTTGTTTCTGGGGAGTTTTCAGATGGTACACAGCCTTTTTGGACCACGTATCAGCTTTTGTGAGGTCATTGATTTTCTTTTGTTTTTTTACTTTTTTACATCAAAAGCAGCCGTGGACTTCCCTTTTACTCACAAAGGTTAACTCACAGAATGCGTGATTCCCGTTACTTCACCGCTGAGCAGATGTGCAGCTGTGAACTGATGACTTTTCTCAAAACACATTTGCAGATAGAGTCATACGCAGACAGGAGCGTTATACTAATAAATCACCATTTCTTTTTTTATTTAATAATTAATTTAAAGTTATTTATTTCAAACTGGTGTGTTGTTCAGTTGTAAGACCATCGCTATCGGACAGAAAAACAAGCTGGAGACCTCACTGCAGCATGAAGAGGTTTGAAGAAGCCAATGAGAGCTACAATCTCCTTTAACAGTCATCAACTTTGTTTGTATAGCACTTTTTAAAAGACACAATTGCAAACTGCTTCACAGTTTGGATGAAAACACACACTGAAGATGTGAATGTACCCCAGCATACAAACAGACAGTCAAATTTAGTTTAGTGTGAACTATGGCCAAAAAGTAATTTATGAAAGATTTTGGAAATGCTAACCTATAAAGATGGGTTTTCAACAAACCTTTGATTCAGGCGACTTAATGGGCTGAGAAAGTTGTTCCAAAGTTTAGGTGTTACAACCTCAAAAGTGTAATCTCTTCTGGATTTAAAATAAGAGCATTAAACAGTCAAAAGGCCTTGAGCTGATGATTGGAGGTGCCGACTGCTGGAATAGGCCCTCAGCAGATCAGCTGCGTTGTGGTTTTGCAGTCACATGACCACCAAATGTTTGATGTTTACTCGTCTGACATTTTGGATGTATTACAGTGCATGGTCAAGTGAATAAGGCCCCAATCATACAGGCTTAGAGACTGGCCAACATCTTTCAACCACCGGCTGCTAGGGAAGTATTGGCCATATATCGACCCCGATTGATGGCAAAATCTTCCTTGGGATTGCTTTGGTTGGAAGAAGACTACCGCAGTTTCCCCTAATAGCATGGAATATATCGACTTGTCTTCAAACACTTGCCAACCACTCTTTGAGTGGCAGTGAAACCGTGAAAAGTGCAACACAAACCGTGAATGGACAACATTGGCCTTCAAAGTAAAAGTTTTGGCTTTTGAAACGTGTTGGCTGCAGCAGGCACAGCTTTTATTTTGAAGGTAAACATTGCCTGTTTCTAGTTTGGGTTGCACTTTTTAAAGTTTTACCTCTGCTTGACTTGTAGTCACTGTTAGCGAGTCTGCCGTGCTACACTACAGGTGACTGTGAATATCCGCGTGTGACCAAAGCAATCACAAGGAGATTTTTGGCAGTGACAAAGATGGAGGCTTGGAAGTAGCTCTAAGAGACTGTGAGGCGGAGGCGTGGAGGAGGTGTGGAGGAGGTGTGGAGGAGGTGTGGAGGAGGTGTGGAGGAGATGGGTTGCACGAATGAGTCTGGAAGAGAGAATGACAGATGAGGAGTAATATTTATAGTACGCTGAGCGGAGGCTGATTGGCTCTAAGAAGGTGGACAGAAAGATGATTGGACTAGAAGCAATGATGTCAGCATTGAGTCTGACAGTGTGGGAAAGTGGAAGTGATGTAAGAAACAGACAAGCAGCCAAACACCTGGGAAAGTAGGCAGATGAAGGATTACAGATCTTCCTTACTGAACTTACATCTAAGCTTCATTTCTGGTGGCTTGCTGAACCTACAGTTCACAGAAGTTACACTTTGTGGGTCAAAACTGACCTTGTGGTCATGCATATATAGCCAATAATTACACAATACTCTGATGGAACCGATGTTACAACACATTCTCTACACTAGTATACCCGACTTTCTGGAATACTTTATTGCCAAGTCTTTTAATGTAATGCAAAATTATCAAAAATAGTATACAAAATTAGGTCCTTATGGAAATTTAATTATACTTCTTGGGTGTCCATATTCCCTACATAACAACAAGCAAACAGTTACTGTGTAACAACTACTGACATTAATCTCTCTTTTATCTTTTTTTAGCCTCATAAAAACAGAAAGTAGCCAGTGAGTGTAAAAGGGAATGGAAAGCTAAAACAGGTAAAGACATATTAGTCAGGTCAGACAGGAAGAAAATCTTCAGGTCATGAGAGAGGAAGTTTAAAAGCAGAATAATACACTGTCGAGAAGGACTTTGTCAAACTCTCAGCACTGGGTTCGGTGGAAATTGGGTTGGAGGGTTAGATGGGGGGAGGGTACAATGGGGGTGCTGGCAGGGTTGCCACGGCAGCGTTCCGGATGGGCAGGCGGTCTCCTCTCAGGGGTGAGGGGGGACGTGGGGCTGTCAGGGAGCCTGGCAGGTAGAGACACAACGCCCTGTGACTGGGGGGGAGCACGGGTCAGTGAGAGAGGACAGGACTGAAGGGATGGAGGCAGCGGAGGGGTGAGGCAGAGGCCTGTCTGATGAGGTGAAGAGAGAGCAGTAGAGGAGGGGAAACATAAGAGGAGTAAATGAGGGTGGAGAAGGAGAAGAGCTAAAGATGATTAGAAGAGAATTATCCAAGTGTGAGTGTGGATGACAGTGGAGTATTTTCTGCAATGGCTTTGATATTTTTTACTCCAATCCTGAGTTACAGAACAGTGTAGCTACTTCATTCCTGCCCCCTTAATCGCACTGGACTCAGTGGAGATTTGAGCATTTGGAATCATTCTAAACTGAATTGATCTTAAGTTGAAATCTTGCTCCTTCTAGAAAAACTCAAGAGTCAGACAACATATTAGAAGTTCACTCACTAAAACTAGGCACAAACCTCTTGGGCAGGGAGTTAGAACAAATAAAAACAGCACAAGCCATAATGTTTGTCAACTAAAAATGGCACCAACACAACAAACATGAGTGATAGGACCAGTTTAGTGACTCAAATTAGCAGACAGCTACCTTGTACAGCCACGTGCACGTGAATCAAAGTGGCCATGACCCAAATAATAGCTTTGAGTCATAATACAATTTAAAGGGTTGAGTTACAAAAAGGTTTACTCGACATACATGCACTTGTTATGTAGCTGGTGAACGGGACAGATGCTAGTGATAACGCTACACTCATCCTGCATCT
Source organism: Pterophyllum scalare (assembly GCA_024447675.2). Lineage (NCBI taxonomy): Eukaryota > Metazoa > Chordata > Actinopteri > Cichliformes > Cichlidae > Pterophyllum > Pterophyllum scalare. Next base: position 17,690 of record JAMQGT020006419.1, read on the forward strand.
CATAAAAACAGTTCTCTCTCTTTTTTTAAAATCTCATCGTTCTTATGAATGAGTTATTTGTAGCTAGCAAACTGCAGGCTTTAGAACTGCTGTAACTGATACTGAGCAAGAGAAAGTTGGGAATATGCCCCGGTTTTTGCAACAGTTTTAAGCACTTATTTTCTAACTTGCTCAGAAATGAATCTGAATTTCTTTTACACAAAGTTGAAAGAGTTTTGAAGCAAGAAAAAGCTGGAAATTAATTTAATGTGATTAACTAGTTTTCTTTTCGATATGTCTCAGTAAATATCACTGTTGGCTCCACAAAACAATCTATTTTGATATTTTGTGGACCAAGTCATTAATTGTTGCCAAATTATTAAATCAACAGCATGCACCCAGGTGTTAAATGAATGTGTATATGTCTGTGCGTGCGTGCGTGCGTGTATGTGTGTGTGTGTGTGTGTGTGTGTGTGTGTGTGTGTGTGTGTGTGCGTCTGCATTGATGCCGATAAAATTGTTGTTTTGTCTCCCGATGTGGAGAGTGGAGTCTTCCCTTCATGGAAAAACTAAACTAGTATGTGGAGTGTTGTTATGCACAACATGTGTCATTAGGTCATGAATTGCTAAATAGGCATTAGCAAGTGATGTTCTCAGCAATTAACCTCTGGCCTTTCTATATCACCACAAATACAGCTGAAAATTGTAAATAACTCATAAGACTCATTAAAGACACTCGTCTTTTTCTCTTGTTTTCTCACAAAGGTGCACTTATTAGTGGAGCCGAGATTGCTGTGATCAGTGACACAGGCAATCATGTGGCTCTCTTTAGTCTCTCGCAGACCTTTTGGTGCCCTTATCCCCCTTTCTCTGCGTCTTTCTCTCTGTCTGCCTGTAACACTATCACAAGTGGAGGGCTGTTCCTGTTGGTGTCATATGATGTCTTGTGGCCCTGTAGTGGTAGCAGAACAGTGACAGTTCTATCCCTGTGCGCGCTCCTTGTCACATGCGCACACACTGCGATCATAAATCAGGTCACTGACAGTACAGCCCTTGGCCATGTGTTCCTGCTTATGTCTTTAGTGTACTGCCCAAAAGATGCTCTCATGTTTTGTTTTGTTTTTCTTAAATGTCACTTTCCACCACTCTTTAACCGCAAACATTGTTGTTTGGCTTTGTTTACCTTAATTTCTTTGAACTGGAATGGAACATGACAGAAAAGCTTTATATGAGGAGAAGAAAAGTTAGGAATGACTAAACAGCTGATAGGATGAACTCTAGATGTGACTTTCATGTGACAACTTAAAAAGAATCAGTGTTTCACCAGCCAACATCCTACTCAGCAAAGACACGCTGGTCAAGCTTTTTCTTTTTGTTTTTTTCTGCTGCTCTAGATCATTTGCTTCTGTGGCACAGAATCTCCACCACTGCACAAATTATGTTGTTCCACCTTTGCCCTCTCCCTTTCCGTCCTCTTTCATCTGGTACGTACAGTGTGAGCTGGAGTTTGTTGTTGTGATTTTCTGCCATGAAAAGATATAAAAAAAAAAAACACAAAACAGAAAAATAATACAGCAGCAAAGCATCGTAATTATGACTATTTGATGACCCCTGCATTTGTTTTGTACTCACTGTTGTTTGCTTGAACAGGTTTTCTCACTTTGCACAGAAAATGAAAAGCTCGGTACTTTGCCTCTCAAGAGACGCTTGTTTTCTTGAGACTAACAACTCAGTGCTGTCGCACTCAATTTCTGGGCTATTTGACCCATTAGATGTCAGTGCCTGGGAAACAAACAGGCACTGCTAAGAGGTTTGATGGGCATAATAGTGTGGACTTAGTGATGGATGGTGCTATAGTTACAGTACAAAGAGTCCAAATATTTTTTGAATCTCACTTTTTGTACTCTTTTTATCCTCCTTTACCTGAAATGCTCTATATGTTTTCATTTAATAAGGGCTGAAATATGAACAGAATAGAAAACGCTTTAGAATCGAAGCCAAAAATTGATGAAGTGATCCAATATAATATTGATAAATATTGGAAAAAGTAAGATCACACATGTGAATGCATGTTTGTGTGTTGAAAAAGGTCATCGGCACAATCCCCAGGCAGTGCACAGTCTAATTCACAGACTTTCATTAATTCCTGATGGCCAGAATTTGATCGTCTCATGACATGAAGGAGGCTAGCAATAGTCAAATTCTGGCCTAAAGAAATATGTGTATTTACTTTTATTCACCCTGTATGTGTCCTCAAAATTTTTAAAAATGAATACAAATTTTACAGAGTAGCAATAATTCATTTCTCAGTCATTTTTTGCATTAACCTCGAGCAAAGATTTCTAAACCTCTTACTTACATGTGAACACTGTTCGCACAAAGATGCTACAAATGCAGCATCACTAACGATTCAATCCTCAAAGTGCAGATTGCAATAGCAATAGCAATTTTATTTATATAGCACATTTTGTTATACTGTGTCATGCTCATGGATGACGAATGTAGCAAAACTACGGCATCTTCTTGGATGAATGGAAAATGTACCAAAAAAAAAAGTTCTTTCTTTGTTTTTACTTGAATTGTTTTTAAATATTTTTGCCCTAATTTTTTTTTTTTAAAAGGTTGACTGAATAGAATAAAATCACTCTTGAACAAAGATTTAAACTAAAGTCTTCACTGATGTGGGTCTGCTATTATAAGAGGTTAATAACGCTGACATTGCTTATAATTTTTGGTTACGGTTCGGCTCCATTGTTCTGCGACTCTTCATTGTTGACACGTCCCATCTGACGGCTCAGACTGTAAAATTGTACCCTAGACTGAAGGCGTGAGTCGCTGGAGAGTAAGAACGCTGTGGCTGAGCTTTAGGCGCTCACTTGTATTGATCCATGCAAGCTTCAGTGACTGTTGCTACCGAGCAGGCTTCACTCATTGTACAGGAACCCCCCCTCCACCAGTCAGTGGTAGTTAATGAGGAAAAGCAGCACAGCACACACTGGTACAGCACACACACTCCTCAGCTTCTGGGATAACACACTGCCACCAATTCTGCCCTCTCCTCCCACCCCACCCAGTCACCCCCATTCTCCCTCTTTGCCCCCACCCCTTTTTTTGCTCTGCCTCTTTCTCTACCTCACTTTTTCTCTAATGAGTTGCAACACTGATAACGAGCCTGATGATCTTCCATTGATTCAGCTATCACTTGCTTGTCTGGTAATTGATCCGTAGCTGAGCCTCTAGTTAATTATATGGGCTTCGACATGGACCCCTGCCCCGGGGGGAATTCTCAAGTCCTGCACAATAATAGTTTTAATAAAAGAGCTTGAGGATCTTCAGTATCCTTTTTTTCCCCCTACCCTTTCCTGCTCTCAAAGATTTTTCATTTTTCTATTTCCCCTTCCTCCATTTCCACTCCCCACCCCACCCTTCAAAATTTCTTCATCTCTTTATTTTTACTCCTCCATCGCTTTTTTTTTTTTTGTTTCTGCTGTCATCACTACCATTTACCATTGGCAAGGTGGAAGGAGAGAAAAAAAAAAAGGAAAGAAATGTGGAGGAAGAGTGAGCAATATCTGCAGAGTCCACTACTCCCTCTCACAAATAACAGCCATTAACCAGCCAGGTCAGAAGCTGAGCCACCAGCTTGACTTGAAACACTGAGTGCCACTCGAAAAACCCACAGACTAGCACATTTACAGGAGGGGAAGGGGGGACGGAGGGGGGAGCAGCAGAGGGGAAGAGAAAAAAAAACTGGAAAGCAAAAAGGAACCTTGGCGGCTAAATTGTCACTTAATATAATTAGCCTAAGCCTCGTGCATTACCTTTTCAGTAAGTTGTTAAGAGCAGAGCTGGTGGTACATGGACAAGAGGTGACACATTATGCCTTTTATGACAATGCTTCTCGTGGCTCCTGACAAGGCACAGGCCACCATGCAAAAGATGAATGAAGAAAAGAATTGAAAAGGATGGGAGCAGAGGAAGGTAAAGGGGATATAGAAGTGGAGGAAAAAAATTACAAGAGACAAAAAGCACAGGATGAAAATGTAGGCAGAGGATGTAAATTGAGCTTGAGACAAAAGACACAATTGCACATTTTCACAGTGGCAAGACACACACTGCACACTTTCCTCTCCGCTGGCAGAAATCCCTTGTACATAATAGTAATGACCAGTGTGATAATCTCAGCAAAGGTTAACAGTGTACTGCCATTAGTACATAGTACAAAAGGCTTTTAACAGACAACCAGGAAGCTGTCTGCCGCAATTTACCACAAAATTTGAAGTGACTTTATATATCAGAAGCCATTTAATGTTGCCGAGGAGAGAAGTTCTATCTGTGTCCCTTTCTCTTTTGTTCCTCAGCGGTGAAAAAGATCACTGTGACATCTCCCTCTCGCTGTGGACTAAGGCACCTGGTCTGTCATTTCTCTAATGATAGTGGGGCGAAAAGACGGGGTGGAGAAGACAAGATGGGAGATTTAAAGTAAAAAGTGAAAGGAAGGGAAATGGGAGAAGGGAGGGGAGGATTGTCTTCATTGTTTGAGATGTGTCCTATGCTGTGTCAAAGGAAGCATAGATCTTTTCCCTCTTTTTTTTTGTTTTATCCTCCTGTGTGTCTTTTTCTCTGTGTCTGCCTCCCTTTACTCCTCCATCCCTCATTTTATTCCCCTTACCTTTGCTGCTGTGGGGACCAATTTGGCTAAAATGGAACCTCTTCCTCATTTTTTTCTTAATTAAAATCTGAGAGCCTCCGTGGAGGAGGAGGAGGAGGAGGAGGAAAGGGGAAGAGGAGGTGCCTGTGAGCATGTGTGTTCATGTGCATGCTGGTGGCAGATTGCCTGCGTTCCATTAGTCTTTCATTAGAGTCGGTGAAAATCAAACAAAGGCACCAGAGTTTCAAAAGACACAACAAGGCTATATATATATATATATATATATATATATATATATATATATATATATATATATATATATATGTCTTTGAATATATATATATGATTTTTCTTTTATGAAACAAAGAAGCAGAAACTTGATAACAGCAAACAGAAGTGTTTCCTTTTTCAGATTTAAGCTCCTTTTCTTAGCACTGTGTGTATGTGTGTGTGTGTGCGCGCGCGCGAGTGCACGTGCACGTGCACTAGTATACGTGTGTGGCAGGACGGTCCCACAGGAAAACTAAGTTGCTCTGAGACGTGCTGGCCGCTTGCAGCACAAATGGTAATAAGGCAGGAGGACAAACGCTCCCCTCCTCCTGCTCCACGACGGAGCTTGCCCCCACCTTCCTGCCCCTAGCAAAGGAGGGGTGTGTGTGTGTGTGTGTGTGTGTGTGTGTGTGTGTGTGTGTGTGTGTGTGTGTGTGTGTGTGTGTGTCGAAGTGTGCAGCGCGATGTCACTGAGCATCTCAGAGTGGAGCAGCACAGTTGACTCAGTTGAGCCTGCACTGGCCTGACACACACACACACACACACACACACACACACTCTCTCTCACACACACACACAGACACTCAGCGAGCCACCGTCTCTCTCACTGGCTCACTCTCGCATGGCTCACACACACACACACGCACACACACTCAGGCGCTCAGTTCAGTTCCTCCGTGGCTGCGGCGGAGTACAGAGGAGTCAGAGAGAGAGCGAGAGAGAGAGAGAGAGAGAGAGGCAAGAGGAGAGGGAAAGAGAGAGGACAGTCGGCGGCACAGACGCTGAGAGAGGGACACATTCACAGAGACAGAGAGAGAGTAAGGGAGAGAGAAAAGGAGAGAGAGAGGAGCGGGAGGCAAAGAGAGCTGGATTTCTGGTGGCTCACTCCCACACCTCATCTTCACTTTGCTGGGACAGGCACAGAATTGATGGTAAGATACATTCAAGCTTTTTGGGGGGCTCAGCTGTTTGCTTTTATGGATGTTTGAAGGACTTTTTTTATAAACTGGACTTTAAAAAATATATTTGTTTTTTTGACAGTTTTTTTGGGGGGGGGGGAGTGAAACAGTATAGTCAAATTTCCCAATTTGTTTTTTTGTTGTGTTTTTTAACCTATGGTGTAGTATATATCTTTTTTGTAATTACGACACACTATTTATTACCTTCACAAGCTGACATTTATTTCAGCGTTTATTTCTCTGGTTCTGTGTGGATATATTCACTGCTCGGTGTGCTGATGGCAGTTCCCAGGTTGCTTAACTTTTACTTTCCTACTTTTTCTTATATTACGTGAGTGTGTTTGTGTGTGTGCATGCAGGTAAATGTGTTCCACTGTGTATGCTTGCATCTAAGTGCATGTTTGTGTTGACTCCATGTCCAAGTACAAAATGACTGACAGATGGATTACAGCAAAAAAGTGAGGCCACAGGCAACAACATGCACCCCCTCTTCTTAATTCCCATAACCCTCCTCTTTTTGTTTTACTCCGTTCTTGCTCACCTTCTCATCAGCCTCCCTCCTCACCTCCATCCTTTTCCCCGTCCCTCTTCACCTCCAGTGCTCCGCTCATCTTCCCCTGTCCAAGACGAGGCCCCCGAGGAAATTCACCACAAGCCCTCTTCACGAGAATTAACTCCACACTCACTGCTCTGCCACCGGAGCTGCCAAGAAACCTCACACATACACACGCGCATACACACACACACACATCTACTTCCTCATCTCCCCTCTTGCTGTTATCCTCCTCAGCAAGCAGGAACCAAGCTAGATTTTTTTTTTCTTAAAAAGCAACACAACCCCAAAAGAACCCACCTTCACTGACTTCTTTTTCTTCTCTCCTCCTTCACACTCCCACATCCCTGCTGCCCTCCCTCTCTGTCTCTCCCCTCTCTCTGTCTAAGTCCAAGGAGGCAGAGTTGGATGTGAGAGGCAGTGAGTGTGACACAGTCCCACCAGAGCCCAGCAGAGACCCAGAGCTGCCCAGGCCACCTCCACCTAAGGCTAACGGACCCACAGACTCAGCTGGCGTTTGCACGAGCATCACCTCCAGTAGCCACAGTAGTAGCAGCAGCACCACCAGCAGCAGAAGTGGTCTGGGTGGCGTAAGCATCGTTAGCAGCAGCGCTGAGGGAGCAGGCGCAAGCTCCATGCAGTTCAGCACCAGACCGCCTAGTGCTGAGCAGCCGGGCTTCATGGGGACATGGCAGCAGAGCACTGACAGCAACCTCCTCTACAGAATGTCCCAGCAGGTATGTCAGCTCAGCCTCACTCCTTCATCTTCTGCATCTCTGCCTCCTCCTGTCTCCTTCTTTCTTTCCACCTTTAAGGCCAAATGTTTATTTTTCTTCTCCTGATGTGTGTTTGCTCTCATAGTATTTACTGACTCCTGATCCAAGAGAGCGTTGGTGTGTGTCTGTATGTAGGTGTATGTGTAATTTCATGGGGGGGGAGTGAGTTATTTTGTTGTTGTCTCGTTTGTGATATTTCAAGTTAATGGTCAGTTTTGCAGTAGAATTTTTGTAACTTCTGTTTTCTTTTGAGCTTTGATTTAACGCTTTTATGCTACTCTTTTACACAAACCATGCTTTAAAGTATTTCCATTCATGCACTCTCTTTGTCATTTTCTTTAACTAATTTAAAGCATGTATCATTTTCCTTTGTAAAAAGAAAAAAGAAAGAAAAAGAAATAAAGCATATTTTGTGTATTTGCAAAAACACATGATAATATGGAATTTGCACAGTTTTTTTTAAAAAAGAAGATTTTTTTTGGCAATATGATTCCTGACCTCTTGTTACATACATGCTTATATCTCAGTAATTGGTGTGTGAGCAGAGAGGAGTTTAAAAGCAAGCTATAGGCGTGTTTTGGTAACCCCAGTGCCGATAAAGACTCGGGAAGGGGCACCCCTCTGGGACCGGCTAATTGACTTCGTGTGGCCGAAGCAGGAAGCCCCTCGCGCGGCTACAGATCAGCAAAGGAGCCGTGAATGAATACTGGCTGGCCAGGAAAAGTAGTGATGATAACGGAGAGCCCGCACCGACTGAGGACAGTCGACGTTAACTCCCGACATTCTTCTGCTCTTGTCGCGGGTGTTTCTGCTTGTTCTGTTCTTTTTTCAGGTTTTAATTTAGCTCCCAAAGTTAGAAACACGGCAGTTATTTTGAAGGGATTAAGTGGTTTCGCTGGATAAATATCAGGTACGGAGAGGGGAGAGAAATGTCCAGCTCTGCGCAAGTGTATGTGCGCGCGTGTGTTTGTGTGTGTGTGTATGTGCTTGTGTGCGTCCGTTCGCGCGCACGTGTGCGTGAGGGGGAGACAGTAAAGACAGAGGATAGTTGTTAGGTTGCAGTTAATCATAGCGGGACCTGCAGACTCTCCGTACCATGCACACGCTGTTACGCACCCGGGCCATAGCGCCTCTTGCGCAATAGCTTCGCCGCGGCTCTTTGCTCTAAAGTGAAGAGAAACATATTCTCTGTCACCTTGACGATACTTGGAGCCCGTATTGTTTTGCTTAACCCCCAGAGGTCGAATCGTAAAGGTGAAAATGATTTAAAAAATATCCCGGTGTAACTTTTGGTAATGACACATTTGTAAAAGCAGCTTTCTACGAAATAGTTTTATGGATCTTATAAGAAAATATTTCCATTTTTATTCAGGTTGATCTTTAACCCCCCCGCTAATTATTTGATGCCTAAATCAATAGTATTTTACTGTGCATCCTCACACCTTTCATGCACATCATGCTTTACCCCCCCACCCCACCCCCTTCAATTTTTTCCTAAAGAAACGATCATACAAACTATTGATACATGAATTAGTGGGTGGGTTGTAGAGGTCAGCGATTCGCTTCTCTCCTCTTCTCCCGGTATGAGCAGGTGGATGGGCCCCCACGCTCAGCATCTGCTGGGACCCCGCGTTTGCATCCCCAATCCTTTTTACAAATGCGCACCGTTGTTTCAATATAATCAGCTGTGGGACTCGCTGTTATTTATCCTTCCTCGCACCACTTAGAAGACATCTTCTCATGTTTAGTAGGCATGACATAAATTCTCCGAAGGAAGCCTGTTCCTTGACAGACTCGCCTTATTGGAATCTAACCGATAATGACTTTGTGTTTGCCGAGCCTGGCGCACCCTGGGGTGTTGGAGAGAAATGCGTTATGGGCTTGTGTTTAAAAAAAAAGTCCTCCCCAATCTCCCGTAAAGATCAACCAGGTGACACGATAGAAGCGGGATTTTATCACTGTTTAGTTACTGTTTAGTCCATCTGCTCGACAGAGACGCAAAAGAACTAGGAGATGCGGATGTGAGGCGGTGCAGAGGCATCTCCAAGCCAAAACATTTGGCAATACTTTTGCAATTCCTTGTAAATCACACGCACAAAGTAGCACTGTCGAAATAAGGAAATGTCTCTTTGATAGGAAGGCTGGGATTTTCCTATTTTAAACTCATCCTGTTAATTGCATAAATAAGCTGTGGTTTGCAGCAGGTGTTTGATCAGCTTGTGCGTTAACATCCGTGACTGACGGGTGCAAAGAAAGTGAAGCACAATTTCATATATATATATATATATATATATATATATATATATATATATATATATATATATATATATATATATATATATATATATATATATGACTCAGTAGGTTCATTTTTTTCCCTTCAGGGTATTTCAAAGCACAAACAGATAATAAAAAGCAGCACGTGTCTTGTATAGCGTGAAGAAAATCCCTTAAACCTAAAGAAAAATATTTAAAAACGACTTTTTAAATACTACTAAATTATTTTTAGAATGCTTGCGAATTTAAATCATTTTTTATATATTTTATTGGCTGCAATTTATACATTTATTTATTTCAAATTCACTTAGATGTTTCCAAGACATGAGGCATTTTCTTTAGAAATATTTGGCCAGAGGCGATGCTGTTTGAATTGAAGAAACAAATGCAAAATACAGGTGAATTAAATATTTTTTCCTTATGTTTTATTAAGTGTTAGATTACATATTGATACAATAGTATTTCTTTTCTTTTCTTTTCATCGTTGCGTGATTTTTCCAAACCAACGAAATTAACAGCGTTGGTTATTAAGGCATTTATGCAGGCGAATAATTTACACCTTTCATAAAAGGCCTTAGTAGGTTTTTAATCTTTGAGCAAACTCTTGTTTTCATCTAAGCCACATAGCAGGAGATTTACATCCTCCATAATCCACGCAAGTGTCAACAGGAAAGGGCATAAACAGCATACAGTTTAAATGGAATCAATGAAATGGATTCAATAAATACGACCTATTTTCTCAGCTTCCTTGTGTTCAAAAATCAGTGCACATTTTACAAAACACTGCAAGAGGGAACTTTCCTAATTGCTTTTATGGCGGAAAAAATACAAACATTAGTCGGGAGTTTAATTAATTCCAGGCATTACGGAGTAATAATATTTGGAGCCTTAATTGACCCGCTGCTGTACATGCGTGGCTATGAATATCGACCCTTTGCAAGTTAAAAACTCCAGAGTTAAGTGATACTACGAGTCTAATTGGCTCATCAGGGATGTTTCCTCCACAATACAGCAGCCGGAGGCCGCGTCTTTTTTTTTTCTTCTTTTTTTTTATTGTCTTCTCCGCTTCAAGTCGGAGGAACGTGGGAACAAGTCAAGGATTAGAGAAGCTTGTAAAAAATGTGCCTTCATCTCCACCTGAGGATCTGGTGCTGCCACCCAGGCTCGGCACAGACCTCAAAAAAGGGGGTAGGAAAAAAAATTAGTGTGTATCTACAGTTTAAAACCATCTCTAAAATAGCCTCTTCCTTTTCTTTTTGCAAGGGTGCTGTAACGCGGCTTCCTTTGAAGTGCGACAGGTCGACTATGGGCCGAGACCTGGAAGAGGTACAGTGGCATTACAGCCTGCCTGACTTCTGTCTGCTCTCAGTGCTGCCTGCTTCATCTCACACCGACTCTTTTATCCACATAGGAACACTGCAGAGGTGGATAATATAGGCATATAATTTACAAACTAAATAACACACACAAAAACAAAACAAAAACAAAACAAAGAATAATCCAATAACCAATAATAATCAAGTTATAACAGTAGATATATTAATAGAAATTATAAATCTTTAGCCACATTTTTTTCTTAGAATTAAAAATAACAATAATAATAACAATAAAAACACATTTTAATTTTTTTTTTATCATGGCATACATTTGCAATTTTAAGAAACTGAAATTATTTTTAATTTAATGCCAGATAAATTAATATATAATTTACATTTTTATGAGTAATGTTGATTTTTTTTCCTTCTGTCTACAAGTACATCTGTGCACTGGTTACTTCTAAATACTGGTTTTTAAATTGTTATAAATGTGCTGGCTCCAGAGATTATTTTATTATGCCATTTCTCCTCCCTAAATATTCTCTTGAAGATTTGAAAGCCTGACTTTATTTCCCCCCATTTCAAATTTTCTCCCCATTTGTCTTCTGTTCCTCTTTTTGTCACGTTTATTTATTTATTTATTTTTGCTTGGATCAATATTACAGCCCTGTTGATTTTCCCTTGTTCCATATATTTCGTTGAAGCACCGTGCAGCCGGCTCTGCGCTGTCTGTTTATGCCAAACCCTTGGAAGTGAATTCTGTTGGCGCTCAGAGCACGATGATAGACATATTCGTGGAACAACATGCTCTGCTTTGTTTTGTCTGACTGAAGAAATTAGGTAGATATTATCCTCTTCAGTGCAGTTAACAGTACAGGGTAATCTGCCTATTAACACAATGATAGATTTATAGTGGTGTGTGTGTGCGTGAGTGTGTGTGTGTGTTTGCAGGGGGCGGGGGGCAAATGTTGTTTTACACAGTGGGGTACAGTCGTGTTGCATGCTGCATATGTGGTGCATATGCATTGCTTCTTACTGTTGTGTGGGACTTGGAGGCAGTGATTTGATGCATATGTGTAGAATTACCCACAATCTGTGAATGCGTGCGCATGTGTGTGGTTACACTCGCTGTTATTATTTCCATGTCTGTCTTTGATGGGTCGTTGCACACAGAGCGTATGGATGTCTATACATACATGTATCTGGTGTCGAGTGTGTGTGCGCGCGTGTGCTCTGACGGTGGCGTTTATGTGTGTGCTAAAGAGTTGGTGTCTGTGCGTTTGCCATTTATTTTTCTGAGTGGGTGGCTAAACACTCATATGCCAGTTGTGTGTGTGCGTATGTGTGCAAGAGAGATATTAAACATGTGTGTGTGTGTGTGTGTGTGCGTCCTCCCTGTGTGTGTGTTTCTGTGTGTTGGATTGGGCTCCATGTGTGTGCGGGTGCGAGGTGAAGTGTCTCTTGGCTGGCCCTGGCTGGAGAGCTGGAGGAGAGCAGAGGTGAAAGAGGAGATTTGCAGAAAAGACACGCACCACTTCCCCCATTACTACTTTTTCTTTTTCTTCTTCTACTTTTACGTCTTTGTCTCTCACAGCTTCTTCTTCTTCCCTCGCTTTTCAGTCCTCTTCCTATTCCCCAACCTTCACCCTTTCTGTTCTGTCTCTTCTTCACGACTGTCTTCCTTACTTAAAGCTATTCACCAACAGCAAATCAAATGCTCAAAGGCTAAATCAGATGGTTTTATGCAGCTACTGTCTTTGCAGAAAAGGCTCCTGAGACTAAATCTGTGTAACTGGGGAACATTTTGAACACGTTCACTTCATATACTGTGCAGGATTACCACTTATCATAGACCACGAGGACAGAAGGAGCATAATGTTTCTTGGTTATGCCTTTTTATCAGCGTTTGGTCTGGCACCTGACTGGACCAAGCTTTAAAGTGTCACCAGGATAGATGACACTGATATAGCGCTTATCACCGATTCTAAACTTGTGCTCTTAGACTGCCTAATTCAAATATTACTGCTCTGCACCAGTTAACGCAGGCAGCACTGAGAATGGAAACTGATATTCAGCGAGCTGGCATCTAACACAGTCTTTGTGTGTATGATGATGTGTTTTGTAAAGGCAGCATTATTTCTGCGGGAGAGAAATATGAGAGTAAAACTGAGCGAGAAGGTGGGCACAGCCACTGGTATATTTGCTGTATGTGTGCTCTACTAAGAGCCCATCTAGTTTGACGAAGTGGGAGGATGTACAAGGTCCCATTCATGCTGTGGTCCCCACTATATTTACCCAAGCACCAACCAGGGAGATATGACGTCCACAACATTTTTGCTTTAAACTGGTTCCAACTGGTGTTTCAAAATCTGTCTCTCAAAAATTGCATCACCCGGTATGTCCGTTCATTTGTACTGAAATCTGAAGGTGCATTTACATATGCAATAGTTATGCTACCTTTTTTTTTTCAGTTTTACATACTGTAGATGCTTGTTTAGTGGGTAAAATCAATAGCCCGCGCATTTAATTCCACCTTTTTTCCTCTCTTTTTCTTGGACAGTTGAGGAAATCCATTAACTGACTCTTCAGGCAGACACATGTTCTCCATGCTTTGACTTACTGTCTTAACGTTCTTATGATAAATTATAATTCCAATTAATATATATGCAATTTTTCCCAAAAAAATAAATACTGTACCCTGATCGTGTGTATCTCAGGTCAGGCAGGAACCTCTGTAGCTTGGCAATAATGTCCTGCAGGACCAGCGTTACGGGTAAGCACTGACCCTGACTCTGTGTGCAGGACCTGGGGCAAACAGCGATCAATAAGCATCATGTGAGCATCACTCACAGGCTCCATGTCAGCTGTTTCCTGTTTGTCCTGAGGAGACAGCCGCCTCACTGCCACGGTGAATGCCCAAATAATGTGGAGGATACACAGCGATGCCGAGATCCTATCACGGAAGCGGGGGGGGGGATGGAATCGTATGGAAGCACAAGGTGTATTTTATATGTGCGTGTGTGTGTAGAGGAATGACAGAAATGCAGAGCCATCTGCTCTCGCTTTATCAGAGGATTGAGTGGTGAGATCTACTGGAGCAGAGTCTTTCCCAGGGACCTCTCTTACTCTTGTGTGGGCATGTAAAATCAAAGAAATACAGTGTGCATTTCCTTTTGTTGTTCTTTATTTACTGCAGCTCGCTTTTGACAAAGTAATCAATACAATACTGGTAATCTGAGTAGAAAATGTCAACACGTAACATTGTGGCGATTCATGAGGTATTTCAGGCCAGAAAGATTTATGTAGGTTTTATTCATTTTGAATAAATCAGGGTGGTTATTCAAATGCGAACTGTACTCAGTCATGTGTGTGGGGTGTGTGATTAGCTCCTCACGGCACTGGGAAAATGGTTTACATTATTATATATTTTAACTACAATTGTTGCTATGCATATTAATTTGAGACACTTCAGTTTGATGCTCTTTTTCTTTTCTTTTTTGTTTTCTGCTGATGTCCATGTAAGCAGTGGAACGCCACTCTTTCTGTGTTTTTCCTTCTTTCATTTTCTACATGTCTCTCAAAACACGGCTGTGAGTTATTTGTCTTTGGGCAGTTTCCTGCAGTGCGGTGAAGTCGCCGGTGTGAAGAGGAAGTGTGTGTGTTTGAAGGGCTAGTCGCTCAGGATGTCACCACCCCACCACTGGCTAATGAGGGGGACATGAATACGGAGCCAGGGTAGCAATTCACACACACATACACTCACTTGCGCACAGATGCACACACACACACACACACACACACTAACACAGCAGGAATGCAGCAGCTGTCACCAAGAACCAGGCAGATATGAGAGCCTTGAAGTGTAGTTCTTTCTTGTAAGTGCGTGTGTGTGTGTGTGTGAAGTGGTGTTACCAGGGGTTGTTGTGGTGCTGAGAGCTGGGAGGGGATGTATTGGCATCAGTGACTCAGGCCACCAGCAGGGTGGACCATCAGAAACGCATATACTTTGCGGTGGCCTGTGGTATTTTAAGATGTGACCATATGGTAGAAACATTGTTCTGCATCCAGAGGAAGGTGACATTAGGTGTGACCTGTACTAAGTGACAGGAACTTGGGCATACTTTCACCACGGCTTCTCCCTTTTCCTGTTATTCCTCAACTCCTGTTATTTTGTTTTCCTTGGAGTTGCGCCAACGCAGCGGGCAAATCGAAAGCCTACTATTTTTACATCCGTCTTTAAGGACCCCTGTCTGTTCGCTCTGGCTGCCAATTTGCCCCATCAGCAGTGGCAAAGAAGAAGAGCTCTCAAGGCACTGAGCCTTTCATTTTTCTGTTGGCGATGTAGCTAATGCTGTCACTGTTATTTGAAAAAGCACTCAGAGTGAATTGCTATTATTATTGTTAAAACCATCATCATCATCAGGCTTATTTATGGTTATGGATAATGATGGTAATTTTGTTCAGGTCTCGCACTTGACTCTGTCTCTTTCTTCTGCTAATCTGACATATACTATGTGTGTGTGTGTGTGTGAGAGAGAGAGAGTGTGTGTGCAGGCCTACTCTACAGCATTGTGTGTTGGCAAATTACCAAAGTTGTTGTTCAAAGAAAATGGTTTTTCCAAAAGGTAACACAGATTTCATGTCCACATTTCACATGTGAGGTGAAGAGAGCTGCACTCAGGCAAGAATAAATATGTTTCATCTTTTAATGAATACATGGAACTGTGTCTGTGAACGGTGGAGGTGGAGGAGGCCTTTTTTCCCACTATTTTCTGTTTCATTTCTTCCTTTTTTTTCTCCCTCTTTTGCTCCAGTGTTTTATTCTCTGTCTATCTCCCCACTCTGTTCTGTTCTGTCTCCAACTTACCATGGAGGTTTGATTGCTCGAAGCCCAGGGAGGATTTTAGGGAGGTTCTGGAGAAGGGAGGCTAGTGGTACAGGCTGTGGTAGGCTTGTAGCCAATGTACATACTGCGCACGTATGCACATGCACGCGCATACACACAGATATCAAATACAGTGATTTTCTTTGTGCAGATTGTGTAAATTGCTTCTTAACAGTGCTGTCATTTTAACCCTCAGAATAAAAACCCTCTAAACTCGAGTCTAAACCCATTAGCTGCTTTTTTTTCTTCTTGTGAGCAAAGTGTTAAAGCAACATGTGTAAGCGTTTGTTTGTGCTCTCTGCTGACTTTGTAAAGATGTTTGCGCTGTTGGATTAATAACATTTAATGGCCACTGTTAAATGCAGCTGCATTGGCATCCCACAGCTCATGTTTTTCTGGCAAGCTGAGACTCTGGGTGGCTTTTTGTTTTTGTGAGTACGTGTTGTGTGTATGTGCTGCATGCAGTAAAATACCACTGTGTGCGCGTGTGAGAGCTAGATAGGAGAAGCATTGTGTATTGTCACTGAGCATACCTGTTCATTTAGGTGTGACCCTCCCGCCCACCACCACTCACACACACACACACACACACACACACACCCACACACACACACACACACTCACACACACACACTCATATCCATACAGACTCACCCACCCAGGGGTGGAGAGTCACCACGAATGACCTCTGGCATCACACTTTGTTGGCACCCTGGGCCATTTACTGTGCAATTGAAGTGATAGCTTCAGTCTCAAACAGCAGGCCAGAGTGAGAATTCTTGTAAAGAAAACACAGTTTTTGTGCATGTTAAAAGTGGGAGATGGATCTACGTTGTTTACCCGTGCATTTGCGAGCCACACATGCAGCCACACACATATACACTTGCTTTCTCTGTGCTGATGTTTTCTCTGTAAATGGCCTGAGCTGCCTCTTCCTTTGTCGGGAAACACTCTCAGCGATAAGTGCTTTGTTAGAGCTTTGTCTGCTGCATGATGTGTGTGACTCTGACTAGCATTTAATATTTTATGGCATTTAATCTATTTGATATGTTTCCGCCAACTCCAAAGGAAAAAAAATCTGCAGCTTTTGTTTCTTTTATTCAGGCCATTACTTCACAGCTTGTTGATCAGTTTAGATTTGTAAAGGGTGGCCGCAAAGGATTTATCACCTAGATTTATCGCTGTTTTCCGCCATAAATTTGGCAGAAAACAGTCCGTTGCTAAAATCACATGAGGGCAAAGGTGATCTTTTCTGCCTGACCAATGAGCATAAATAATACAAATGTCGTTAGGTTGTGATATTGGTTGTGAAAAAAAAAAGGGGGAAATGACACTATTTAAAAAGCAGTTGAGTTTACAGGATGCAGCAACAAAGATGCACTTTATGACAAAGGAGAAGAAAAGGAGCCCGCAGCTTGTGCATCAGTCAGAAGGTGAGGAGGAGGCTCTCTTTGAGATCAATTGGTAATAGGCTGAAGTCACAGAGGCGATTAGAGGCGTCGACTTGCCTGTGTTGTAAATGCTGTCAGATCTGTTAAAGGAAGCCTAATACCTCTCAGGTTGAAAGCTGTAATAACATCAACTGTAACTGAATCCGCAGGGAAGTGCAAGGGAGACTGCATGTGCGTGAGTGAGTGGAAAAGGAATGAGAGGAAGGCGAAAGTGATTCATTCTGTGTAGATTACATAGGTATCTGTGTGTTTTTGCATGCATAAAGGCGAGCGCCGCGGGGTTGCTCCTGGCATTCTTTTGGCCACCAGATGCCTGTCACCGCTTTAAGAAAGGAAGAGCAGGGGGATGAGAAGGAGAGAAGGACAAAGATGAGGAGAGGAGGGAGGGGGAGAAAGAGAGGAGGGGAGGGTTTTGGGGGTGGGGGGGCAGCCACCGCTGTTCAAATCATGTCACGTAGCGCTAATTCATCCAGCCTCATTAGAGAGAGGGAAGGGACCAGAGGGCCTCTCTCAGGACAGGGGCCCGGGCTCAAACACACAGCCACACACAGATATATGCATACACTTAGTTTTTCTCTCTGGCGCATACTTACACACAGATACAATTCCACTCTTCCTCACACACACACACACACACACACACACACACACACACGCAGAGATTCAGGCATACATACACAGATGACACTGGCACATGGCGCAGTGCGGGGGCAGTTTAGGGAATAGAAAATTGCCTTCTCAGGAAGGCCCTGGCCAATTAAGGACCTGACCGTATTGAATGTCAAGTGTTAATTTAGGCTCCCCCCTCCCTCCGACCCCCCACCCTCACCCCTCAATTTCCCAGCAGTCGTTGTTTGGGGGGGTGGGGGGTGGGTAGGAATGTGTGTGTGTCCCAGAGATGAGCAAATACATGTCAAGCCAAAGTTGATTGCCTGCTCCGTATTATGTGTCGCAGGCAAGTGGCAAATGTACTCCCTCCTTTTAGCCTTTCGCGTACCCCCTGAGGGACTCTGTGATGCTTGGAGGAGGAGAGGAGGAGGATTAACTGTACTGCAGTGATAAGAATGGGGGTTTTTTACACTAGGGAAAGGGGGGGGGGTGAAGGGGACAGAGAGAGAGAAGTAGAAAGAGGGCAGAGGGTTGGTTTGATCTCATAGGACTGGGTGGTGACTTTGATAGTCTTTTAATTGCCTTCATTTCACAGAGGTGATGTCCCTGGAAAACATTCTTAGAAAAAATAGTTTTAAATAGAGAGCGGGTGAATTTCCTAAAGTTTAGCCAGCTGTGTGTTTACACAAGAAAAGGTATTTTAACTTTATGAGAAACTTTAAATGATATCAACATGATGGCTGTGCACTCTGCTCACAGTTTGGCATGATCTGGGGCATACAAGGTTGTCTGTGAGTTGGACTGATGGTAAATGCCCACCTCCTTACCTCTATGATCTAATAGACATCCACTTAGTCTTAATGGCCAGATTCCCTTTCTTCTCTCATGATGACTGTTGCACTCTTTAAAGGTGTAATTGCCAGCTTGTCTTTCCTATCACCCACCCCTCCCAAAAAAAAAAAAAAAAAAAAAGAGCCTCCTTTTGCCACTCATGTTTACTACCTCCCTCCCAAGATAGAGGGGAGCATTTCTAAGAAAATAAATATTAATGCTTTGCTTGCATTCACAACAAAGCTCATTCTTCTGCTTTGGCCAGCCCTCTGGCTACATTTGTTAGTGAAAGGCTCTTTGTTTTACATTCGTTTTGGTGCATTTACATGTGCGCTGGAGTTTGTGTGTGTGTGTCCAGTGATAGCAGTGATGTTGTGAAATTGAATGGAGAGGCTGAGTATTGATCATTTACCCCTGTGTGTTATTAGTGCCTGCTGCTACTGACAAAGAGAATGTGATCCACGTGCACAAACACAAACTGACAAACACTTACATGCACGCATGTATGTACACAGACACACACGTGCACACACTTTGCCATGTTTACTCAAGAAATACAGTATGTTGTTTGCACGTTGTGACAAACATAATACATTGTATCAAAGGGGTAAAAGTATATTTTCCCACTACATAATATTTTATGGAAATATCAACATTATTGCCCAGAAGCAGTGGTAGAAACCTGTAAAATTACAGCTCCTGTGGTGTTATGACAGACTGGGTTATGTGTCAATGACTTATATGCATCAAGGGTCTTTTCAAATCGGGCCAATTTTTATGTTCTTTGCTCACACGCAGCCACACGTAAATTTATTATTACAATCTGTTTTTTTCAATCTCCCGCAATTGATAACAAGTTTTGAATTCACAAAGGTTATGGTGAAATGTAATTCAGGCTCTGATCACTGCCACCATACAAGTCTCCGGGGCCAGGGGAGAGGTAGGGCATTAAGGCCAAGTGTAAGTGCTCTGTCTTTGGGTAGACATGGACGCTGGCAGGGCCTCTGGAGCTCCAGTGGTCAGACGGGGCTGAAAAGTCTGTCAAGCCCTAATTGATCACCCTGACCTGGGAAACTGAGGAGTAGAAGAAGGAGGTGTGGAGGGATGCAATAGATAAGGCTACAGGGAAAAGAAAGAAGGGGAAAAAAGAAGAAATTGTGAGACCGGTGGCTTAATCTCTCTGGACTGGCCATTTCCCCCTCCGGATGATAGATATGGTAGGCCTAGCATGTGACACAGATGGATAATGCAGGCGTCTGGGGTGATAGAGTTATAAATTAACACATTACTGGACCTTAATGTGGACTATTGTGGACGACCTCACACCAACATCATCAACCCTCCAGGCGCATACACACACACACCAACACGCCCACAGTTTCACTGCTGCGTCTAGCTGAGCTCAGGGTGCGGATTGTACTCTTCAAGTGGCATTGATTTGTTAAAGTGCTGAATTAGCAGGATCAGTCCAGTTGCTGGCCCTTCCTATATTTTCTCTCTTTTTTTGTTTATTACAACCTGACTCTCTCTTGACTGTCTTACCCCTCTTTTTGGTTGCTTTTCTCTTCATGCTCGAACACTGATTCTTCCTCCTTTTGTGCTTTTTTCCTACATTCTTGACTCCTTTGTCTGTGTGAAAGACATTCACACACTCTTTTGCTGCTCAGACATAAGTGCTCCAACTTTGCTCCCTCGGTTGTCCTGGCTTTTTCCCCAACTCTTGTCTCCAGCTGGAAGGTCTCACCTAAAAAGAACAGTTGGTTTTTCTCTCCTTCTTGTGGCCCACACAATGCTCGCCAGCCAAAACTGTTGTGTCCCTGAGTCTGAGACTTAAAGGGGAAGTGGTATGTGTGTGTGGTTGGGGATTGGTATTTAATAGCCAGACATACAGAAGAGCTAATATCCAGAGCAGCAGTAGCCTGCACATTGTAAGGCCACACACAGTGACAAGGTTCTGAGCAACTCGCTGTATTTTAAACTCAACCCACTCCTGTGGAGCGAGGCAATGGCTTACACATCTACAGGCTAACCGCAGCGAATTCCACTGGTGTAAATGTCATTTGACAACAAATGAGTGCCTCTGGAAACTGAGCGGAGTACAGTAAGGGTCACTGGTCCCTCTGTCTGCTGAGCGCGGAGTGCCGTGTTATACTTGGGCTTACGAGTGGGACAGACTGTCTGCTCTTTGAGTCTGACTCCCTCGCCAAGAGGTGCAGATTTGTTAGTGTCTGCTCCATTATCACCCATCACTCTCATGGTTTGTTGTGTTGAGTGCGAAGTGCATGAGAGAGAGTGAGTGAGTGGAGTAAAGAGACTGTCCCCCTCTTTCTAGGTTTCTGTGATTCAGCCCAACAGTTAACATCTGGTGACCAGTGACTGACCTTCTTGTGATTTCATGCACACACACTAAGAGTCGGACTGTATCCAAGTGATGAGTGAGTGACCACCCATCTACCCCTCCTCCCCTGCCAAGTATGCATCTGTGCCAAACCCCCCCACAGGTCCATCCCCTCACTGTGCATGACTGTTTGATGAAAAGTTGATGGGCAGCTGGTCTGCCCTTAGTTCCAATAAAACGCTCAATAATGTGCCAGAAAAACACCTAAGAGTAGACAGCACCGTAATACACATACAGTACACATGGGTGCATCGTGTCCCAAAAGCAAGTACAAACCTCTGCACTAGTTCACAGCACTTTGCTGTTTTTCTGCCATTTGCTTTTCTTATTCCTGCTTGATTCAGTATCCCCACTTCCCCATCAGTATTGCATGGTTTTTAATATTATTTGTCTTAACTTAATATTTTTGTCCTTTTGTCCTCTTAAACAGTTGCAATAATTTAGTCGATTATTGATTTTTTTTAAGTCAAAATGACAACAGTAACAACTTGTTGGCTCTTAGTGACTTTTTAAATGTGATATTTTGCAGTCTTATGTGACATTAAACTCATTATCTTTGGGTTTTGAACTTTTGATAATTTTTCTCATTTTTAGAGCAAAGCTCAATTGAAGCAAGAAATGCCAGATTTATCGATATATCAAAACACAAATAAGAACGAATCCTAGTCCACATATGTTATACAGTGGCCTTCAAAAAAACCCCTCCCAAAAAAACCCAAACTGGAATGAGAAGTATGTCTGGTTGATAGGAAAGCCCGGTCACTGTTTATGTGAACAGAGAGGTGCAACAAGAGAAAAGGGGTGTGTGCACGTGTGTGTCTTCTCTGCTGGGTGAGGCAGAGCAGAAGTGACACATGCATCACTGCACTGTGACATGCCTGGGTCATGACCTTTGTCACCCTTGGCTCCTCTCTGTATCACATGTTTTTGTGTGCGATAGTGTGTCAAGGAGTGACTGTCCCTTCAGTGGAAATGGGAAGTACCTCTGTTGATGTAATCCAGGGGAACAAGGATGGTGTGGAGAGCGGGTCACAGGCAGGGCCTAATGGCAGTGTGATGCTGTGACTAAAGCTCGCCCTTCAAGTTAAATGCAGGGCAGGGGCCAGGGAAGTAGAGAAAAGGGGAAGACCTGATGTGTGTCTGGAGGGTGGCTGCACAAAAAGAAAAGAAAGAAACAGAAGGAGGGACAGAGAGAGAAAACACCAATGTAGCAAGAAAAAAAAACACTTAAAGTGAGGGATAGTGAGCTGGGATGCAAGAAGGCAGCCAGGGGACTGAAGAAGAGAGATGGGGGGGGGCAGCAAGCAGGCGTGCGTCCATCGCCTGAGGCTGATGCATTGTGACAGTCACTTAGAAGGATTTCACTTCCCCTAAACTGTGGCTTGCAGGAAGAAACACCATAAGTTGGGACAATTATGGTCTGAAGGAGATATGACAGGACAGATGCGGCACTGCGGAGGGAGGGAGGAGGGAGGGAGGAGGGAGGAAGGAAGGAAGTGAACCAGAGAGCACGCGCGCATGCATGTATCTATCCTCAGGAGAATGCAATCATATCATTTGCTTGTATTTTGTGGATTGGTCTGTATATGTACACTACATATGCTGCCCAAGTATCGCATGCTTTTCTGTGTATGTGCATGTGCTTGCCTATGAGGGGCCACAGAAGGGTTCTTGCTTGGTGCACTCCATGTCTGGGAGAGCCGGCATCTCGCTCCTCATGGTACAGTGTGTTACCACATTGCCTCCCTCATTCCTTCACCTCATGTCTGTAACTTAACCTGGTGACGAAGGGCAGGAGAGAGAGAACAAAAAAGAAGAAAAGCATAAGAAGTTGGAGCAAAATGTTGCCAAGAAACTAGGCTCCTTATTTTGTCTTTTCTTTGGTTTATTTGATTTTGGCCTTTTTGCATGTTAATAGTTTCGGGGGGCGGGGGGGGGGGTTGTGTCGTAGCCCTGATAAGTGTCCCTAATGTTCTTTTTGCTGCAGTACATTTTGTTACCCCTGTGCAGCAAGCTCTGCCAAGAATGTCACTGTAATTTGAGTGTAAGTGGATTCCAAGAAATACACTTTTCCTGTTTCATTGAGTCGTTTTGCTTTCAGCGCTATTATGTCCTTCGTGCGAGCGAGGCACTGGTGAAATTGTCTCTCGGTTTTTCTCTGGCTTGTGCGTGGCACCTACCGTTACAGTTCACTGACAGTTCTGTTAATTCTCTTTCCATTCGTGTGACGGTGTGTGTGTGTGTCTTTGTGTGTGTGTGCATGTGCAGACAAATAATTCCATTTAGAAAAAATGTAACATGCTTGATTACTGCAGGCTAATAAAACACACACACACATCTCCTGACTCGTGTGGACAAACTGTGGTTTTCATGCATATATGACATTTTCACAGGTAGGAGGCAATTAAAGCTTTACTACCTACACTTTGTTATCAGGTACAAGCCCTGACGATATGAATTTCTTTTTTAATATATCCATTTCAAACAATAACCACTTACAGTTCTGATTAACACTTGTATCGGTGAGGTATGTGTGCGACGATCTAAAGAAAATGGATTGAGATATTTGGTTTTGATAAGAGCTGCTTGCAGCCCACTGCAGCAAATGAGTCACACCTTTCCTCCAAAGGGCTGCATAAGCTAAGCTTACAGTTTTCTGTCCTTGCCACCTTTCGTGTTTGTGCTACTCTCTGCTCATCAGTATGGCAGTTGTGTTTGCTGAGTTGGCTTCTGATAGACTTTTGTTTGGTTGGGCCATTTGAGACTTGGTATTAGCTCTCTTTTCTCTCTCCCTCCCTCTCTCTCTCCTGTGGGTTTTATTCAGATGCACCTCCAGACTGTGCTGAGACTGGCTATGTTAGGGATTGATGGAGGAAGGAAAGAGGGGCAGACTGGGACAGAGGCTGACGGGTATTAGACCCCTAAACACAGCTGGGACCTCTAGTATGAAAAGAGATGGTAATGACCGTCTGCTAGCATTAGAGAAGATGGGATGAAAGAATGGCCAACAAACCCACTGAGAAAAGAGACTTTGCCACTGTGTCACGCCTGAGCCCGAAACTACCTTTGTCACCTTTGGCTGTCCTGTAGGACGAAATGACTGTGGCTAAATTTTCACTTGATTTCACTTGCAAACAGCGGCACTGAATTGACAGAAATTCATTTGGGGAATTAATTATGGAGATTCAGCATCTCAGAGCCCAAAGCTGTTTTCTGATAGGGTCATATTTGGACAAAAAAATATGTCAAAAAAATTCATCCTTTTAATAATTTCTAGGAGGGCACTGCTTCAGCTCAGATTCAACTTTCATTCCACTGTAACTTCATCCAGTGTGAGTTATTAAATGCAAGCATTTCTGTATTGATGTTGTATTTCTTGTGACTGATTAAGTTTTTCTCTTTCACTCCATCCATCTTATGTGCTTTAGCAGAAAGAAAATGGTACTGAGATGAAACTGCTCACAACAAGCTCGTGTGGATTTTCCAGTAAGTGGGTCACAACCTCTGGGAAGTAATGTCTTTTTTTTTCTTCTTTTTTTTTTTTTGGCACTTTGAGCACCACAAGGTGAGGGTCATTTATTTCCTTAATAATGCTGAGAAAAGGCAGACATCTCTGCAGCTGACATCTCTGAAACTGGGCAATTCACACCAAGACAACACTTGAGTAGAAAAATCATAAAAAAAAATACCCAACCTTGGTTTTGGTGTGAACTAGCCTTATAACGTGCCCACACGAACACAGCACGCAGCTGCCCTTTTAAAATGTTGTGCTTTTTTTGGTCTGAACACCGGTAGAAAAGTAAACAGAGCCTTAAGAGATCCCAAGAGTTGCACAGGTAGTTATGTTTATGTTTAATCACAGTATTTTGACCTACCCCTGCTTAGCATGAACCCGTGCCTTGGCAGTTATTAGCCTATAGGTAAAAAAAAAAAAAAGAGGCTACCTCCTACTCCTTAGTGCATATTACCCATACCCCCTTGCAGCAGTCATTACCCATGACAGGGGTCAAGAAAGGTTGTGGCCTAAGCACTCCATCGACTATGGAGTCAATAAAGGACTCGTGTGTGCCCACAGTGACCTTTATAGTGATCTGTTTAAGTGAGAAAGCAATATGTGTTTGTATGTCGATTCTGGCTATGAGAAAATTACAAGTCAGCGCATTATCAAGGATCCATGTTGTGACTTGCTGTAGCTTCACAAAAGTGGTTTCACTTTTACTGTAAGATTTCCTCACGGTATGACGTCACTGGACAAAACTCAGTGTTTGTGAAGGTAAAGCCATGAACTGAAGAGCAAACAGTTTTCTAGCCCCAAGTCCAGTTTTTTTTTCACTAGTCGTAGTAGCAGCAGCTCTCCATACAGTCCACACAAGTCTAAATAATTTATCTCTTGTGCTCTCGCCTCTCCTCTCTCTCTCTCTGTCTCTCTCCATGTCACCTCTGCCCCCCCTTTAGCACTTGCTTCATTTGTTTGCTTTGAGCAGCTAAATCTTGTTTGCGCGTATTAATAAGTCAAGGAGGATTATGCCCCCACCGCCACGGCCCCTGTAGCGCCCTAGCCCTCTCTGCTTACACTGTATTTGTGGCTGGGTGGCTCTGTTTGCAGATATCCCCCCCCAAACACCATACCAGAGAGGCCTAGTGCGCTGGGCTGATTAGATTATTCTGATGTCTGTAATGATTGCTCGCCATCTTTTTTTAATGACTGGTGATATCAAAGAATGGTAAAGCATGCTACCAGCAAAGCCTGCTCTCAGTCCTCCAGCATGTCAGATTAGTGGTCGGGGGGGGGCATTGGCTTAGTGTTGGTCAGTGTTAGCATATTGCCATTGTGGGTGTCTGTGTACGTAAATTTGTGTTATTGTGGGCTAAGAAAGAACACGTGTTCAGCTTAGCCTTTGCTTGGCCTCATTAAAACAAAAAACAAACAAAAAAAACATATTTGCAAAAATAAATCACCATCAACTCAATACAATGACATTGTTATCTTTATTGTAAGTCTGAAACATGATTTTTCTGGAGGACATTGGTTATGCAGCAAAACAGATTTAGAAAAAAATAATTATCAGCACCACTTTTTAACACGCTCTGTTT
The DNA here is from genome assembly GCA_024447675.2 of Pterophyllum scalare. Taxonomy (NCBI): domain Eukaryota; kingdom Metazoa; phylum Chordata; class Actinopteri; order Cichliformes; family Cichlidae; genus Pterophyllum; species Pterophyllum scalare. Next base: position 43,739 of record JAMQGT020006419.1, read on the forward strand.
TCCCTGTTTCCTTTTTCTTTCTTTGAAAAATCAAAAGTAAATTGAATGTCATTAAGCATTAAGTCTTGGCTTACACCTTGCCATCCCTGAGCAAGTGTGTTCATCATCCCTCTTTATGCATTTGAGATGTTGCTCATCTTTAATAGATAGATCTAAGTCTCTTCCCTCTTTCTTCACCTCTCTGTCTCTTGGCCCTGTAAAAGGGAGTATAAATATTTGAGAGGCCGGCAGTTCAAAAGTGGGGAAAAAGGGGGCATTTAGCTTAGCCACTTGGAAACACAAATGTGAAATGAGAGACTGTGAAGAGCAAAAGGAGGGATGAAAGGAGAGGCGCAAGATCATGAGGCAAGAACCAGAACTCATTCGAGAACAAAGTGTCTATGTACATGGCTCTCTCCTAATTTTATTCTTCTCTTTCACTCACACCCTGAATAAATATGTGCAACTTACAGCTTCTCTCGCTCTCTCACACGCACACACAAACACACACACAAACACACGCAGGGTAGATTTCCATAAAATATTAAAGGAGGTGTTTCCTGTAATTATAGCACTGTTTGCCTCTGCCTCAAAGCCTGATCTGTAATTAAACAGGATTGCACACGCATATGCCAAAGTAAAGCACGCACAAACACACCTCCAAGCCGCCAGACACACAAACACATGCACACACTGAGCACGGTGCAGACTTGTGAGTAGATCACTCTAAATCATACTCTCACATAACACTTGCTCAAATTTGAACACGCGCACACTCATTGGACTCATTCATAGACAAGTGGTCAAACACACACCTTCATCACGCACGCACATTTTTATCTCCCTCCCACAAGGAAAGAAAAAAAATCAGGAGTCTGTAAAATGCTATCTTTCCCAGACTCCCTATTGTGATGTTATCTCCATAACTATCCATATATTGATCCACCTCACTCTTCCCGCCTCTTTAATTCTCTCTCCATCTGCCCCCCTCCCTCCAAGCCCTCACCCACCTAGCCCTTATCTAATCTGGCTATGCCACTAATGGCAGCCATTCCCAGCCATGAACAAGTGCCATAATGTGCTCTTGGTAAGCCGTTATGATGTGAAATGACCCTATTGATTGGCTTGCATCCCCACTGACAAAAAAGAAGTGGCGGCAGTCACTTATTACTGTTAATGAGCTGTGGGATGGGCCCTAAGTGGCATGTCGCACGTGCACATGTGCGCTCGTATGCGTGCGTGCACACAAAAACCCACGCGTGTGCATTCGTATGCGCGCGCACACATGCTTTGCATAATTGTAGCAGCATTACTCCTACCTGTCTGTGTCCCGCCACATTTCAGCTCGTTAGCGATGGGAGGTCCCACCGAGTGGGCGAGTGACGAGCTTTTAATGGCTGCCACTTGCCATTGTCATGTCGTGTTGTCGATGACTGTTGCATCTGTTTCTATTTTTGCATCTGTTGTACACACCTGGTGTGTCTTTAATGAACAAAGCAAAACACTGCCACTTAGCCTGACAAATGATACAAGCTTTGGTGTTCTGAGTACAGCATGTTGAAGCACAGGAGCCCAGATGTGAGCTGATGTAGGCAGTGTAACCCGAGCTGTGGCAGCGGTAAGTGTAATAATGGGGAAAGCAAAACTTGGAGGGCTGGTGTGTCAGGGGCACGGATCTGACTTGGACCCTGTGCCATGTGGAGAGGGGGAAGATATGTATGCGAAGCTGCTTTACGATTGGGAAATAAAACTTCTTGCTTGCGTACACAGCCGCTGCATTTTTTTCAAGCTGGCAGCAGCTCGCGGGGATAATCCATGGGACACATCCAATCAGCCACAGTGCATGTGCGACACATGTTTTTTTATTCAATCTTGTCTTTTCATCTTCCGCCACAACCAGAACGCTTCCTGCTATTTTCTTCCCAGCTCGGTACAAACGAATAACAGATGTGAAAGGCTGGAACATATACTCCCGCTCCCCTTCCCCTCGTCCTGTGCTGTGACTACTCTGTGACAACCTTTGCACTCCCGCTCTCTCCCTCTCGCCTTCTTTCCCACTCTATTGTTTCCCCAAAGCCTGCCCATCCCTTGTCCGCTATGTGGGGACACTGCACCCATCTCCCACCCGTTTTCCCTGTTCTTTTCTTCTGAGACATTTTGGATCTTTATATTTGTTTGTGGGACATGGATAAATTTAGCGGACATGTGTAGAGGGGTGTTGCTCTTTAGAGTCCCCTGTTTATGCAGTGAATCAGAGATCATTTATGGGAATGACAAGTCAACATGGCTTAGGAGAACAACTGTGTCATCCAGTTTCTTTTACATTTCATTGGGACAGATCATCAGATTTCCATGGAACTCATGAAAAAAAAGTGCAGTTAAGCAGAGCAGCTGGGAACCACCTTGAAACTAAATGCAATTCATGTGAATGAGTTTTACACAAACTACAGAAATGCATATTCTCAATTTTGGCCTTTCTGCCTTTATTTCATAGTGCGACAGTGAAGAGTAGACAGGAAAATAGGGAGAGAGCGGGGAGCAAAGGGCTGCGGGTCAGGCTCAAACCCAGGCCACTGACTTTCAGCCCTAAGGCTTATGGTCAACACTCACGCTTCTCAAAAGCAAGATTTCTCATTTTGTTATAGAAGTTTTCATCTAAAAGTGCGATTTTGGTTTTTTTTGTCCCACACAATGCTCAGATTTTCCCGTGTACAGTAACTCAGTTAAGAGGTCTAGTAATTAAATTCCAATTCGATGCACTTGCTTATTTCTCAAATCCTCAAAACAATAAATCAATGGCATATCAATGCCGGGTACTTGAAAACATGCATTAATGCAAGGCCTTGGCGATAACAGAGGATATAGTGGGGGTGTCTGGGAAGAGTCAATATTTTCATATGTAAGCCTGTGAAATTAATGACCTAATATCTGCAATGAGAAAGCTCGTTTTAAAGGCATAATCCTCTCCCTGTTTCTTGGGAAGACAGAAGCAACAGAATCAATGAAGATTTAGGCTCTGGGAAATTATAACTGCGCACGTGCACACAGGACAACGTGCACGCAAGGCTGCTCTGTCTGCTATGCCAGAACTGTTGCATGTTAGTGTGTACTTTTTTCCCCTTTTTTTGAACACACAAACTGACAATCTGTAATAAGCGTGATTTTTAAATTTGTATTAATGTTCTTTTTTTCAGTTGAGAGGAAATTAGATTTTTACCTACGGAGTGAATTCTATGCAAAACAAAAAGCAGCCCACGACATTTGGCCGTTCTTAAAATCAGCAATCAGTTACTGAATTAAATCCAAAGAGCAAATATGATGGGGAAACTGTACCTCCACTTTACAGAGTGAAAACACATGTTGAAGGAGTGATTTTTAATTTTACTGTAACATGCTCCAGTTCACAAACTGTACAGGACTCGCTCTCGGATTGTGGCGCAGGGCTTTCTTCTTCTAAGGAGGGCTCGTTTATTGTGCGAGTTGTGTGTCTGTAACCCTTACCAAGCTTATCGGTTACAATACCAGGAAAGACAAAGGCCCTTCTGCGTTTGCCGAACAGCAGTAGTTTCCTGCGCACACTCACACTCACACTCACACTCACACAGAACTAAAATGTCATTACATAGCTGGAACAAAGAGCTTGATGAGACAGCAGAGACAAGGAAAGGGATAAGAAAAAAAAGAGAGACCAAAATGGTACTTAATTCTTTCATTATTCAAATGAATGAAAATCACATAAATGAGTCAAGACAAAGTTGTACATCTGTCTCAAAATTAGTTCGACAATTACACGAGAAAGCTAATGAAGGCAGGGGCTCGGTGTGGCAATAGCTCACATCTGTCAAAAGGCTTTTGATTCCATTTGGAGTTAAGATCTCTGAGGCCAGCCTGGTCTGGTGCCAGCTGACCTTCTTTATCTGACCTCTGACCTCTGTAGTAACTTGGGAACTGGGCTGATAGCTGATTTGTTGGCTCACCCAATAGCCCAGAGAGAGAGAGAGAGAGAGAGAGAGAGAGACAGTACAAATATTCTTGGCAGTCTTATTTTCACTGAATTTCTCGGTACTTGGTAAAGATTCATGACAATCACACGCCTGTTGGATGACTTGTTAAACAGTGTTAAAGCCTTGCAGCAAGCTGACCCTGCACTCATGCAATCCAAGTGCCATCACTGTATCGCTACACCATGTTTTAGTATCCATGGGAGGGCACAGTGGCTGTGAAAAATAGGAAGAATAGAGAGGTAGGGGGCATGTAGAGGACAATCATTAGACTGCACAGAAGGAGGGATGAGGAAAGGCAGGGTGTAAGAAGAAGTGAGGGGGAACCTCAGCGGTCCCTGAGCATCTGGCAACGCGACGCAGGGAGCCACGGTCGCTGTCATTAATAGTGATGAAATCATTTAAGCCATCAGGACTAAACGAGCCAGTTAAGAGACACTCAACGCTACACTTCTGTCTTGAGACAGAGAGTCATTGCCTATCTGCATTGCTAGCACTGACCCACACACACACACACACACACAGAAAATAGATGTGTGCATGTGCGGAGGATGGCAGGTTGTAGAAAGTGTATTAACTGTATGACCGATGTGTTATTTTTACGCTGCTATGTTTGTGATGAACCCACTCAAATCCAGTTCGAGGGTGGCTTCCAGTGTTGCTGTGCAGTAAAATAACTGTACGTTTCATGTTTTATTTTATTTTTTAATTCTAACTGCATGGGACAAACTTTAGGAATTTTAATTTTTTTTTTTAATGTTGCTTCTACGGAAGAAAAATCTCTGTCATATGTTCCATATATCACACAAAGGAAATTTCAAATTCAGTGTGCAGAGAGCATTTAGTTTGTGGCAACATCTGCTAACATTGAATGGCAGTTAACAGTTATTGATACAATAACTGTAAAACCAGAAGTAGATGAAGAGTACCTTAAATGAGCAGAGATAGTGACTTACTTACTTACTTATACGCGCAGTCCTTAACAAGAGCTCGGCAACATATAAATTCAAAACACAAATTTAAACTTTGTAATGCTTCTTGCGGAAAACTGCGTATTTTACTTAAATGCACACCCAGCATGTTGACCTGAGGTCTCCGGGACTGAAAAGCATTATAAAGATCACCACTAAATGAGAAGAAAAGTAAATGTTCCAGCAGCAGGCCTGGCTGTAAACAGTTAGAATAACAAACAGGAAATTATCTAGTCCAGGTGCTACCTGTACATTAACTCCATGTTCTCCACTGTGTGTGCATCATGGCAGCGAATACCATGCACTTGATTTTTTTTTTTTTTTTGTCACCACAGTGAGTGAGAGCTGGTGGAATCTAGCTACAAACTATTGTTGATTATTGGTGTGCCACAATTTACAAGAGATGTGCCACCATTAGAGCTGCAGCCAGTGGAGAACCAAACCACTGGCTAAATCTGCCATGAAATACTACACTGCTGCAATAAAACCTGAGTATCTGCACCAAAATGGAAACAGATGAACCTCGTCAAGGAGACATTGTGCACCCCCCCCCCTTGTTTCCTGATTCTTCAAGTCTTCTCCAGATGAGTGCTGAGAATAGTGTTGTTGCTTTGTTAGTTTTTTTCCTTTTTCATAATTACATGCACTGATGTGCATGCATAGCGTGCAGCATATGCCAATCACGTGTGTGGGATGGTGTGCACACTGGTGTACGCTTGTTGGTCTTTGTGTGTATCATGTTATGGCCTAGACAAGAACTGAAGCCACAAAGGAAATTCACTGCCAACAACAGCACAGCTACTGGCAAGGAGCCATACCACCCCAGAGGCTTATGGGATAGGGTTTACAACCAGAGACAGAGTGTAGGAGGGCAAAATCTGTAAGGGTCACTTTTGTGTTATATTTTATATAGTGTCCAGTTCTTCTACTATGCCTTCATGGGATTCCATGTTTGTCTTTTTTTTTTTTTTTTTTTTTTAGTAATAACTAAAGTTTTCATCTGGTACATGTGAACATAAAAAGCAACACTTGGCCTGTAGGCTACTCTGCGCTCATTGTACAAATCGCGCTATTAATACCAAACATTACACTGATGTAGAGCAGAGTAGCACAGATTTATAGACTACATTAGTAGTCAGATGAGAACATTATGGTGCTCGTTGTGAATTAGGGCACGGGCTCTCTCCTCTTGTTTGCGTCAGGGGCGAAGTTGTGATATCCCGTTACTTCCTCGAACCCCTCACTCAGAGGGGACAAGTGTGCTTTTTCCATCTCAGCCCCAGACAACTTCTTTCCAGTATGTTGGCTTTTTAGTTATATAATGTTATTTGATCACTGCAAGGCCATGCTGTATGCCTGGTTACACTGTACAGATGTACAATGGTGATTGGTTTATTAGCCTTGTAAACATAATGATGTGCTACGTTTGCCTTTTTGGCAAAAAGCAGACTGAAGTAGCTGTAACATGGCAGGATCGCTCTCTCTTTTTCTCCCGGATGTTCAGTTAGATGATGCATAATTTGTGTAATATTTCATTGGAGTTAATAATCAAAGAACATTTTCTGAGTGTGAACCCAAAGCCAAAAAAGCACCACTTTTACTCCTACCACTACCCTCTCGCCCTCTCCTTTGTCTTGCCATCCTTTTCTTCCTTTTCTCTCCAGCGAGCATCCGCGCTGCCTTTCGTCAGTGGCCATTTATTGACAGAGCACTACATTCTAGACATATCTGGGGGATTAAGTTGCAAATTTAAGCAATGGGAAAATCAATGGGTTCCTCTTTTAATTCATGAGAAAGGCTGTCACTGTGAAGAAAAAAAAACAGTAGGGAGATGTGGCCGTTTAGATCACATTCATCTGGGGAGAAGCAGAAGAGGAGGAGGAGGAGGAGGAGGAGTGAGGACAGCATGCTTTAAATCTCTCTGTCAAATGAGGGCAAGGCTGGTAGTGGTTTGCCAGAGATCAAACCACTTTAGAAAAAATAAACCCTTTGTTTCCACAGTGCCATTCAACAGACTGACTACTAGATATTTGAATGTGACCAAGCTTGATCAGAAAGCAATGTACTCTGGTTTGGGAGCCGGAGTGTGTTTCATGTCTTTTAAGTCCATGTAGAAACACAAGGAGTCAGCAGCGTTGGGAGAGACTGCTGCAGTGGGTTTAAGTACTACCTGGACTCTCAGCCAATAAAAACAGGTATCTGCTTGCACAGATGTGTAGTCTCACTCTTGCCAGGGATTTTTTTTTTCATGTAACGCTGAGGAGTCATCTAGCCCTTTTGTCTTCATCTGCAGACATTCCGATCACAGACCGTTCTGTTTTTGATACAGAAAAACGTAATTTGTTTAAAGTTTTGCCTGCACAAGCTCAGAGTACAACCAGTACTTAATAAGACAGGTAAAAGAAGCAAACTTGCCTCACAAGCCCCTAATTCCTGAACATTAGACGTTTCTGGCGAACATTCAGTAAAGTCATCAGATCCCCGTGTTTTATGACTCCTCTAAACCGGTCGCATTCATCCCCATGTAAGACGGTGTTACTGTGTATCCCCTGCTGACTTTGGGGAATTTGATTTTTTTTAATGAACAGCTCAATATCTAATTCATTAAAGTGGCTGTTTTAGTTGATGCATTTTCCTTACTCGAGCTGAACCCAGGGAGTAAGCCTGGGGATAAGGGGAGACGGTCCGGTTGATGGATGTCCAGTTACGCACACAAAGTTCGAATTAGTGCGAGCCTGCGCACGCCCCTTCAGAGACACTCAGGGGGCCTCAGTTGCTTGTGACTCTGCTCTGTGGGGAACGAGAGCAGGAGTTTTTCTCCGTTTGAATGCTGAACGACGGGAGCTGTAATTGGCCTTGCTCACACTCTCCCTCATCATTAGAGGCAGGCCAAGAGGCAAGCTTAACAATCAGTAAGGGGAGCACTGGCAGTGCTTTCTCCAAATCTCTGAGCATCTATCTGACAGTGAAAAAGCATAAGGAGGCACGTTAGGCTTTAGTGCCACATTAAAAAATGTCGCCCATGGCTCCGCTTTATATGTGTATGTATCCTCTGCTGCTCTGTAATTAGCATGTCCCTCATTTGCTAACTAGTCTGTGGTCCTCTGTCTGATCTCTGACTAGACCGCTCTTTGCCGACACACTTTTTTTTTTCTCTCCAAGACGCCTGTATGCAACAGATACAAGAGCGACAGTATATCCAGAGATATAAAAGAAACACATTGCATGACATGAAAACCAGCGAATATGATATCCTAAACTGGAACCCGTGAAGAGATTAAGTATACAAGGGTGTAGTAAAGAGATACACAGAGGCTTGGAGAAATTCGAAGGGGTCAGAGGAGGAGTGTAAGAAGCTCTCTGGCAGGGGCATGTTGGGGTGGTGGTGGTGGTGGTGGGGTGGCTGGGGATGTGTCAGGTGCCTGAGCTGCGCTCTGTGCTGGGCAGTGTTGTTGTTACACCGAGGGCAGCGCCACAAGTCCGAAAGTATTGATTTCCCGCCTTGTCAAGAGGCAGAGAACTGTCATGTGGAGAGCACTGACCTTGGTACACACACTAAGACAACTATTCCCCCCGGCCCCCCACGGCACAGAGAGAGAGAGAGAGAGGGAGAGAGAGGTGCAGATGCAAGACACAACTGCAGCAAGCAACAAACAACAATGTGCTACTGAGCCTCCTGCGGGGGGCCGGGGGTGGAGGAGGAAGCAGAAGAGAGAGGAGGTGAGGAAAAAGAAAGAAAAGAAAAAGAGAATAAAAAGAGGAACAGGAAGCACATGAGAGAGAGAGAGAGAGAGAGAGACAGGAGCTAACAGTCAAAGCCAGGGCCAGTTCCCCTGAGTTGTCAGTGGGCAGCCCAGTGTCTGGTTATCACACTGTTTGAAATGACAATGGCTTGACTTGTATTTTCCTCCTGAGACCCAACTCAGATCTATAAATCAGAGAGAGGGAGGGAAGGAAGGAAAGAGGGGAGGGAGAGGTGGGCTGGAGGAACAGAGAAAAGAAAAGGGCTGGTCAGAAAAAGAAACAGAAGGAGAGCCTAGCAGAAGGAAAGCCTGACAAAAAAGAAAAGTCGGGGAGAAAAGGAGCACGAGATTGACTCCTTCTGTCTGTGTATCGCTGGTGTACTTGTAGCCTTTGAGATCTACACAGAAAGACAGAGAGGAAGGAAGAGAAATAAAGCGGCAGCTCAAGTGAAATGTTTTTCATGTGGAAGCTCCATCAGGATTTGACAACAAAAAGGGCTCCCTGTCACCTGCAGCTACACGGCGGGGCTCATCCCCAGTCACTGAGGAGCGCAGCGCAGAGAGGCAGACAGAGAAAACACAGCCTACAAAGAGCTCTCCCTGGGTTATATCAGGGTGACAGACACTTAAGAGACCCAGCTTTAGTCACACGTCTCTTGCCTCAGATCAGGGCATTTTGCTAACAAGCTCGGCAGCAAGTTTCCTCTCTTGCGCACTGAGACTTATGAATAAAGGCCACTTTTTCATGATGAAGAGTTCTGTGTGGAGTTGTGAGGGAATCTTTTCACAAAGTCTCTTTTCTGATGAATCTGAAAGAAGCGGGGTCCTAATTGAATTAGCTGGCTTATTAGTGTTTGACAGTGTAAGCTCGGCTATAAGTAAGGAAGACTCGGGATGAGAATTTAAAGAGCAGTGTTGGTTTTGGTTCTAATTTTACACCCTCTTGACACACATTATTCCCCTTAGCTGCAGTTAGGCCCCAATATGGTAAGGCTAATAATACCGTTTGTGTGTAAGGGGGTTTTAAGTGGCTGTCTCACCTCAATTGCCAGGCCTGGGAAGCACAGTCATCCCAGTGGCTACAACCTTGTCTGGCCCCATCAGCGGTGGAGATTCGCTGTTTGTGGATAAAGCAGAAACAGTGGAATGGGTGCGATTAAAAAAAGAAAGAAAAAAGATTCATTAGAAGTACTCAGGGTGTCATTAGACAAAAACACAGAGATGCGTTATTGTTACATTTGAAGATAAGAACATGCAACCTTCTTTACTCTCCTGGTCTCAATCCTCTTATTTCAACATGTCTTAAAGGGGAAAAAAACAGATTAAGCCCACCTTTGGCCATAATACTGTTTAGTAGCCTTGACTCTGATTTTTGCCTTTGTTAGTCTGCCTTAATTTGGTCAAATCTAATTGCTAATTACACTTGCTTTCATTATCTCTGTGTGTTAAATCCAAGGGCTTTAACAGTATTATCCCTACCCACCGAAAGACAGAAAGAAAGAATCTTTGATCAAGATTAACAAGATACACTCTCCTTCAGTTTGTGCAAAGATAACGCACGCACAGCTGCGCACGAACATACACATCGCATCTACTTGCACGCATGTACATGCTGCACAAACTTAATGAATCTGTTTCATCTGTCTTCTTCACTTTCTCTCTCCGTGCTGTCGATATTCACCTCCCCATGCCCTGAAAACACAATTTCTAAAGAGTACCACTTGATGCTTTTGGAGAAGTGCATTAAATAATAGCACACACACTGAATCATCTATCAGCTGCTCAGTCAAAAGTTGTGTCTTCTTGATATTTTACTACCTCATCTGATGAGTGAGGGGTAAAAATGACTGAGACAGTAGTTTGTTTTAGTTTCGCTTCAGGGTCAACTGTCGTCTGTCGTCGTGGCATTTGCCACATTACCCTGCGTGCTATGATCATTTGAAAAACAAACATAAACATTGGGATTTATTGCACCTTCCACAAGTCCCTACAATTAGCTCTTGTTCTCAGTGGATGGATAATGGATCTTGCTACTCAAAAACGAATATGTGCCGCTCGAGGTGAAGACAGACTGAGCTAAAAGCAGCTACCTCACCCGCTTAGTCGGCTCTCTTTGGGGGTATCGCAGTGTTTGTGACTGTAGTGAACGGGGACATGCCAGTGAGGCTGTGGGCTCCTCGGCCTCCCCCGGGTGCCAGGGGCTCAGTGCCAGGCAAATGCCCCGACTGACACATGATAAAGTCAGGGACAGGTGACCAAAGCGAAGCAGGCCGCTCTGTGCATTCCAGACGAGCTTCACAGTAATGGCATGCCAACAGAGCATTTCACTTCTCATAAATCCAGCAGAAAAAAAAACAACAGGTCAACACTTTCACTGGTGTCAACAGCTTTGATGAAACAAGAGAGCATTAGGGTTAGACATTTTGATGACATAATGGCAACAGTTTTTCCTCACTGTGCCTAAATCATTTCAGTATCAAATTTGGCATGCTGTGTTGGGAGGGTATGCCAACACTTTGACTGCAGGTCTTCCACCACAGTGAGATTTTGCAAGTCATACTGGAAAGAAAGAAAAAAGGCTGGATGGAGAAATCCAAAACATCAGGTTTACATAATCTTACAGCTAAAAATAAACCAAAGAAAATCAGAAGATCCACGAGAGATGACAGTATGTCTGCATTTCAGTACATGCATTTCAGGGAACATTATATGTTGGCTATCAGAACTTGGCTTCACAGTGGATGTACACTTCAGCAGTAGAAGCCCAGGGCCATTTTTGCACTGGTCACACAAAAACCTCTCATACTTCTTTGAAATTGTAATTGAAACTTAGATTTAAAAAAATAAATAAAAAAAAAGTGGCCTAAAAGTTTGGTAAATCTGTATGAGAATTTAAAAAAAAATCTCAGCACACAATACAATCACATTTTGTTTCATTTAATTTCCACCCTTATTTCCCCCCTTTTTTTTCTGTTTTTCTTTCCCCCTCATCTTGTATTTATGTCACATCTTCATTGCTGCCCATGATATACTGCAAATGCCTGGTTAAGTGCTGTTCTGACATCAGCTGAGTGTAGTCGCAGCATTTGGCCTGGGGACAAATGCTAGAAAGGCCCCATAAATATGGATGCCGCCCTCCCCCTCGGCTCCCTGATGAGTCTGCATGTGTTCGTGTGTTTGTGTCTGTGTGGCACGCCGTTTGCTCTGTCACACCATGTCCCTACTGTTTGTTTACTCACACTGACAGAGATACACTCGCTCGCTGATGGTGCTCACCAGCTATGCCTGCTAAACCAAGTGCCAAAGAGCTTGCTAATGCCCCAGCTCCTCCTGTAAATAATGCATCTGCCAATGCCAGGGAACTAGCTAGTGTAACAGCCCCAGCTGTCTGAGCTGTTTCAAAGGCTGATAAATCTGTTAGTATGAATGTCGCTCTTGGTTTGCCTCTGTGCATGCGTGTGTGTGCGTGTGTGTGTTAGTGAATGTGACTGTCACCTGCTGTTACATTTCAAAGCATCACACCCAGAAAGCTCAGTGTTGCATGAAAATGATGCCAGCCAAGCCAGGCGTCTTCCTGTGAGGCCACCTCTGCCCCAGGCGCTGCACAGGCCCCGTGAGTGCCCCGTGGCTGCAGTGATGCCAGCATGTGCAGAGCTGCAGGGAGGGTCCCCGTGGGGAGGAAGCGGCCCATTAGTACAGTCCTTGCCCCACCGTTTTACTCCACTTCAGTACACATCACACAGGGCCGCCCTCTGCTAACTATCTAACACATGCTAATTAGCCTAGCGACAGAGCCAGTTTGTCTTTGCTTTGGGAGCATATGTGTAACTCCAGAGCAAAGCTGACTCGGCGGACGTGGCCAGGGGCTGACGCTTCATTAAATTTTCTTTTATGCACTTCAAATAACGTGGAATGTGCTTCTGCATTAGAGTAGCCTGAAAAATATGACAGGTTCACAGTGATTCTTTTAAATCCAGTTTCAAGAGTGAAAGGGAGGTCAGAGTTCAGTCTTATCAGAAAACTGTAGTTGAAAACGCACTCCCTCAAAAAAGCGTCTCACTCAGTGCTTTTTTTTTTTTTTTAAAACTTGCCTTAACTCTTTGTGTGGCATGCTGTCGGCCCTCGAGCCAACTCACCTTTCCTGCAGCGTCTTCATTTTCTGGAAACGAGAACAACCACAGCCTTAATGAAACTTAATGATGATAGTCATAACACAACAATAATCCAGTGGTCTGGAAAACTAATCAATGCGTCTTCTCTCCTTCCCCTAATGACCTGTGAAAACAAAGCAATAAAAGGCGGCGTGTGTTTATTTTGGCCAAAGCAACAGGCTGATAAGAGCTGGTTGATTAGTGCCGAGCAAAGCCAAGGCACTCACAGAGATTACGGCACACGCAAACTTAATGTCACTACCTGAGGTGAAGGTATGTGTGAGTGTTTGTGTGTGTGTGTGTGTTTCCAAAACTTTTTTGCCAAGTGTAAATGCCATTTTGTACAGTGTAAGTGTACTGACACTGTTTATTAAAATGTATTCATTCTATTAGAAGAGGTTTGTTATCTCCCAGTAAAACAGATGGTAATTTCCTGCTCAGCATCCAAACACTACGATTAACTTACTGCAACTCCAGTTAGGGGTGCAAGTTTGTCATCCCAGTAGCTGATCCCAGTAGATGATTAGCACGTGTTGTTTTCCTTCCCTTCTGTGTGAAGTGGCTAACCGGCATTACTCTGTTTTTAATCATGCGGCTAGTCTTTTTGTCCCTGCTTGATACCCTCCAGTCTCAGGCCCTTTTACCAAAAATCATTGCGGTGTGCTGTGCGCAGCTTTGGGACACCCAGAGTGGTGAAAAATCACTGTGCCTTAGATTCAGCTTTTCCCTTTTCAAGAGAAACATACCCCCCCTCCTTTTTTTTTTTTTAAAGAGCTTCTCATTCCTGTTTTTTTTCCTCTATGATGAAAAGTTTTGGTTTGAGTGACTGCTTTTAATTGGATAAGTAGAGATGGGGGAAAATAAAGATAATATTTTGCTTATATAGTGAAAAGGGAATTTGGAAAAGCAAAAAAAACCAACCTGTGTTTCTGGAAACTAGAGATTCCACACACCCATGCTCTTTTTTGTAGTAAAATACGCAGCATATAATCTGTATTTTCTTTCTCTTATAAATAAAACACGTCTTTTACATGATTTAAAAGTAGAAATCATGATACGCGCATGTGGAACACAAACACTCGCAGGAACCCACCACCTCCACGCCATCCTCCAGGGTCCAAACCAAACACGAGTCATGCATACTGTATTAGGAGACACATAATTTCTGAAACAAATTAAAATGATTTAAGAAGCCCTGTAATACATGTATTCCTTATTCCCTGGTTAGATTATATGAATACCTAAACACACAACACTCTTCATAGTACAACACGGGCGATCGCTGTCAGGTGGATTACATGGAATGATGAGGTGATGTGTCTTTTTTTTCCTGCTTGCTGGAGAGCCTGGTGTCCTGATTAAAAATTTCAGCTCCACTGCCTTTCTAATTAATTAGCGAGGCCACTCAGAGGAGCGCTGTGGACCAATTAGTCTCTAGCAAGCCAATGATGCCTATCGCTACGGCATCACTGTACAGCTGTCGCTCTCTGCTCCGAGGACGGCTGGGGATGGACCCTTAGGTGCTCGCACAGGTTCAAACACCAGCATGCATCTATAGCAAACCAGCTGCATGAATACACACCGCATAATAATAATAATAATGATGATGAGAGAAATAGAGAAAAATGTGCACATGCAGACAGTGTGAATGAAATCGAGGGAACTATTTTAAGACAAATGAAATTGATCATCAATAACTACTGCTGCTGAGTTCTTTAAAATAAATCAATTAAGCCTAGAGAAGGGATTGAAACTGTTTGTCTAAAGAAATCTGTCAACAAAATATAATACTTGACAATATTTGAATAACTGAATATTTACAAACATTTACTGGTTATTGCAGCTAAAATGGAAATAAATGATGGAGTGATTTTAGAGTCATTTTAATTTAGTTAAACTGAGAATTTGAAAAATAGAATATGAGATATTCCTATTACATGGTGATAATTCTGACATTTTATATCAATATGATATATGAATAACACCTAGAATGTTTTGTAAGACGGTGCAAGGAAGCAAAGATATGGCAAATTCTGTGTGCAGATTTCAAGCGAACGTTGGGTCAGATCCTCGTGTGTGAGTATTAGGAAGACGACAGAAACTGTATCAGCTGGGGTGGTGCTCTTTTAACTGATTTTCCTACATTAAAACAAAGGCAGATCCAGGAAGACAGAACTGTTTCTGTTTCTGAGGGCTGACACTGGATTCATCCCTGCAAAGCTGACCACAGGGCTGGGCGGGGAGGAGTCTGCGTTTCTTTGGAGGGGTGGCAGAGTTTGCTGACTTTGTGAGAACGGACTAGTTATAAGACCGAGGAAGCTCATTTCCACTTCAAGGGGTCGTCTGAAACATGGCATCAGCAGGCCTCTCTGTTAGCTCTCACACGTACGTCTGCGTGTGTGGATGTGCACTAATACACGTGCGTGCACACACACGCACGCACGCACGCACACACACACAGAATACACACATGCCATCTGATCATCTCACATTCACTGATGCTCTTAATGTCTCCCCATCGCCTTCTTTCCCAAAGTCTAATGTTTATTCGTACTTGAGGAAAATGCGCTGATACCGTTTTTCTTCAAGACTGAAAAACAGCCGAAAGCAAAAAAAAATAGAAAAGGAAAAAAAAAAAAGTCTTAACTTCAAAGCCCCCTGGAGTGTGGCGTACACACTAATGAACACATCACACATATCACACACACAAACATATACATCTGTCTTACAAGTTTTATTACAAAGTGGACTATAGATTGGTATGTTTGAAAATAAAAATAATGCGTGTGGGTGTGTTTCCATGGCACAGACACACGCACGCAGTAACACAAGTCATTTTGCAAGCACAAACAGTCAATACCGCAGTGGCTGATTAGGATGAGAAGAGGGGATGAATATTGGAGAAGGACTCTCAAGAGCCACCGATGAAACATGGAGAGGATGTCAAAGCATTTTGCTCCCATCTTGTTCATTAGCCCCAACTCAGGCAACTGGACGCTCTGAGTTTTTTGAAGTTCGCTCACAATTGCGCAAATACGTACGGCAAAGACAAAAAGACACACGCTGAATACAACGCTGCTGGAAACTGTTGTAGTTATTAGATCACCGTGTCTGACATTTTGTCGACATAAGTAATTAATTTAGCCCTTCTATTGGGAAAGTCCAAAGAGCCCAATTAACATGGCTAATATTGCTGCATCGTGTAAAAACATCATTTTTTTTTAATACAGAGGGAATATTTAACTGACTTGCCTTCATTATTCAAATGTATAAGCAGAGTCATCACTGGGGAAAGAGACAAGATGGGATTCACACTCGCAGGAACAAGAAAATGATAATCAATCTTTTATTTCTGCACAGCATTCAAATAAAAAAAAAAGCGTGCGTGCGCCTCTTGCAACTTGTTTTCTTGTTTGTCGTCTAAAGCAAGATGGTGTCAGCTTTAGTCTCCACAAGGAAAAAAAAATTTGATACCGTGTTGCACTGCTAAATGTTCATGTTCAGATTTGAAAAAGACAAACTGATCTTCACAGTGCTTCTGTGTAAGCCTACAAGCAGTTTGGTACTGAATAATAAAGAGAGTCGAGGCTATAGGTAAAGAGGATTTTTGACTTTTACACTTGGTCCAGTACACATGTTCAGAGATGAAGCCAGGCCAGTGCTGTCTTGGTTTCCAGATCCAAAGGCTCTGTGAGCAACACGCTCCAGAAATAGGATCAGACAAATAATATTCTTAATTTAGAGAGTGAAAATGTAAAGAGTCGACAGCAGGAGTGAGGGGCGTTCTACAGTCTATTTGAATAGTTTTTTAAAATTGTTATTGTGGATACTTTGTTTTCTATTTTCACGCTTGTCGGGGTGTTTGTTTTCTAGTGAAGTCGGAGGGCCCCACTACTGCAAGGCCTGGGCTCTTGGCTCGACTCTCCCACTCGTATAGCTATAACAAAGTCAATATTACAAAGAGGTAACACATGTCAAGGTTTGCTTCAGCCCTGCCCTTGTGATGTGATCCTGGATTGGGACACACACACACACACACACACACACGCTGTGTAAAAGAATGCATGCCTTCAGTGGTAGGCTGTCTACCTCAATGAAGCAAAATATATTCAGATTTTTTTTTTCTTCTCTTTGCAAATTTGTCCTCTGGTTGAAACTGGTATTTTGGCTCTTCTCACAAGTGAAATTGTTCATGTATGTGAGTGTGGCAGTGTGTGTGTGTGTGTGTGTGTGTGTGTGAACTTCTTCTGTTACACAGTATTATGTGTGAGTGTAAAGTACTTGTTGTGCACTCACATAAATTGGTGTGTGTGTGTGTGTGTGTGTGTGTGTGTGTGTGTGAGGGTCAGTTTGTTTTGTTTTTCCCTTAGTTCAGCACATCTGAGAGAGCTTTTCTGGAACTCCTGAGCCCTGTCCAAACAAAGATGGCTGAATGTGAGGGATGGAGGGGAGGTGGATCAGGGTGTGTGTGCATGTCTGTGTGTCTATGCGTGTGTGTGTTTGTGATTTTTCAAGTAAGCTGGGACCAGAAGGGCCTTGCGAAAAACCAAGAGGAAGGAGAGAAAACCGAGCCCCTGAGAAAGGCAGCTGGAAACACGGAGACTTGTGGTCTTTCTCCCTGCGCACCCCACCCCGACACGCACGCTTCTCCTCCTCCTCCTCTTCCTCATCCTCCTCTCCCCCAGCTTCTCTCTCCCTGGTCCAGCTGCACTCAGATGTATCTGCATGGTCTCCCCCACCAAGACACCCCCCCCCATCACCCCTGCACTCCTAAGCTCAATGCCACTGCCAAGGGGAGAGAGAATGAGGGAGAGAAAGAGAGAGCGAGAATGTCGCAGCTGGTAATACTTACTGGCCATTTTACCGCAGTAAAGGCATGAGATTCATTAGGCCAGGGCCCGCGTGTTTTGTGCTGAGTACCGGCCGTGTTATTGTTAGGATGTGGTAAAATTATAAATATGGAGGGGCGAGGGGGATTTGGGGGTGCTGGAATCTGAGAGGAGAGGAAAGCGAACGCAAGGTGGTGGCAGTGGAGAGGGGGAGGGAAGAGGAGAAACATGCCGCTCATTAACTCCTCTGCCACAGTCTTGTTTCTCATGATTGGGTGGCAATAAAAAAGTCTGTCACAATTTGTCAAAGTTAATGACTCAGTGGCACACCAGCACTCAAGGGCTGGAAGACACGCTAACATATGTCGAATTAGTCAATAGCTTTATAATTGCAGAAATAAGGATTCCGGCTTTCACCAGATGAAGCGGACTTCGAGGGCCCTGAGAGGGAATGCGCAATTTGGTCAGGTCGATTGTAGGATGGCAATCGCCAAGGCTTGGCTCTGCTCTTCTCCTGCAATTATGAGTCTCTTCTTCTTGCTGTCTTTCTTTCCTTTCCTCCCTCCCCGTCCACCTGTTTGAGCTCTCTGTCTTCTTTGTGACCCAAGACTCTGGAACAGTGTCTAGCCTCCACTTCAGCCCCTCTATCTGTGAACTTTGTAAGACTGATAACACTCAGATGGACTTTCCTTTGGTCGCCGTCTCCCTCCCTCTTTCGCTGTCCCGTTGCAAAGACACTCCTTGTTTCTCTCCCTCGCTGTGTGGCTCTGGGAGTGACACTTCTGTCACTGCACTGATGTAGCTATTGGTCAGATACTCTCTCCCTCCCCTCACTGTCTGTATCTCTGTCTTGTGTCCCATTTCTTTGTGTCATTTGAGACTGCAAGTACTCATGGAAGTTTCAGCTTCTTCTTGGAGTGTCATATCTAAAAAGGAAACTACAAAACTGAATCGGGAGCAGTCTTCTGGCTATGCTGGCTGAGGTAAAAAAAAAAAAAACAACAACAACAAAAAAACGGACAAATCTGTAAATACCATTAATTGATTTTTCTGTTTATTAGGTGGAATTCTAGATTAAAGTCTTTGTAAATAATCAGAATAATGTAATTATCTCTCGTTCTGCATAGCTTATACATAGTTTGTATTTCCACAGCTGTTGGGTGTGCAAGCCCAGGTGTTTACAAGTAAACCACCACTGCTGACACACTGTTTGAACAAAACTCAGAGGAAAGAAACAAATATTATTGCCCAGTCGTGTGTCTTGAAAACCAGCCAATCGGTCTACAGTAGTGTTCAGTTCAGTTGACAAAAACATATACATAATTTGCAGATTGCTTACACACAATTAGTACATGCTTTTTTACATTAAAAATGGTCAAAGAAAATAAAAAGCTATTGGCAAGATTAAATCTAGGAGCTCTTCCAAGATTTTTCTGGCTGGGAGCGAGTTTGAGTAGGGGAATTCACTGCGTGCATGCGTGCGTGCACGTGTGCGTGTGTTGGTGCGTGAGTGTACACAGGGTTGCATGAGAGGGAATGTGGGAGAATGTGTGGGCGCTTGTGTGAGTGCAGTTCAAGAGGTAGGAATGGAGGTAGCGCTAGAGTCTCACCCGCTACACTGGTGTGATGACTAAATGTCAATTCGGGGATAGTCTCTGCTGCACCGGCCTCCTGTCGTCACGTTGCTGTCGGGCCCGCACCGTGTGTGTCCTGTCGCCCACACCAACCAGTAATCACCATGGAGATGTCCCCTCACAGAGAGGGGTCAGCAATATGTCTGCGTTCTGACTAATACTTTCTGTTTGTGTTTGGGGGTTGATAGGAAAAGAAACAAAGAGCAACCATTGTTGCTCATATCTCTCCCCTCTTTCTCTATTTTCACCAACTCCAACACTCCTCCTGTCTTTTCACTCCCCTTTCCTTCGACACCTTGTTGTTTTCCCTCACCTTTTTTCTCTCCCCCTCTCCCACCCAAACGTGTGTCTGGTCGCACTGTGTGGTCACATCACTTGCTCAAGTCTCCAGACAGGAATGCAGTGTTGCATTGCAGGCCGTCACTGTGATAGTTGCATTCGACGAGGGGCAATCAGTGGGCCAGCAAGTGCAGGTGTCAAGTCTGACAGGGAGTTGTCCTTATCAGCCGTTTGTCGCTCCCTCTGATAGGCTCAAGGTCGGAGCACATCAAGAATATATTGACGACAATGGCCTCTTTATTTGCTTCCCCTTCCTGCGCTCACAATGGCTAGTGATGGGGAAGGGTGGGCCTAAAAAGTGGAAAGACTAATAAGTTGTCAAGTCATATCTGGCCTTTTATTTTATTACTGAAATAGCAGCCGAGCAGCAGAATGTGAATCAACAGTTTAGGTTACATTATAACTGCTCGTTTAAAAAAAAAGAGTTACCAAAGTGCAGCTGATGCTGGATATTTTCAGTCACTTCTATTAGAAGTTATAAACATCCAATAAACATCAAATCAAAGTAAAGCTGAACAGATATTTTTAATAAAGTTCACTCATAATTTGCTACTGAAAAGCGACACATCTACAAGGTTGGACATTTTGTGGTTGAATAATAATAATGCTATAAAAAAAAGGCTTCAAATAAAAGTCTTCATTGAAAGTAAAAATATGCACCATAACTACATTTAAAAAAAAAATGTCTATACTGTGTATATTGGAATGCTGTACATTTATAGAGATACATCTGTAATAGTATAAAGGTTGGCTGGTATTTCCTGTGCTTACATCTTTGGGTTTTATTAAAGAAACAGCTGCTATTTGCAGCTTTATTCTGTTTGGCTTTTAAGCTGAATATTAACATTAATACACTATTTCAGTTAATCACATAAGATTAAAAAAAGAGAGAAAAACTCCAAAAGCTGTCTCTTTTGGGAATTTTAGCATTTTTGCACCACATTTTCAAAACCTACCTACCTCCTCTCATTAGCTTCCTCTTCCTTCTCCACCTTTCCTATACACTACCTTGCCTGAGAACCCCCCTGCTCCCTCCACTCCCAAAACTACCCCCTGCTTCCTTGCTATCTCACTTTTTTTTTTTCCAACTTCCCATTCCTTCTCTAGCTCCATCCCTGCTTCCCCTTGCACCTCTTCTTTGAACCTGGCCTTGTGTCTGTGGACCCAAAGGTCTGTCACTGGGCAGGTGGTTTGATCTCTGGCAGGGGAATTGCTTTGAGGAGAGCTGAGAGGGGCCAGCGGCCTGGACTAGGGGGCCTCTGCATGGACCTGCTGTCTACACAAAAGATGGGAGAAACTGCTTCTCCCTTGATGCTTAGGTATTTGAACTGATAGTGTAGTCCTATGTTAACCATGTGGTGCATTTCTCTATCTTTATAGGTTGCACTGTCTGAGAGCATGGCATATCACAGTGAGATCACAGGCTTGTGTTTCTGGTTCAGTATAGCTATATTATGCTCCCTCTTCCTCTGTGTTTCACAATATCAAAGCCAGCTGGGTCCTTCGTCCACTTTATAAACAAGTGCGACTGTCCAGAAGTACATGCGCAGCAATTTATCATGCAAGTGAGTCAGACGGAAAGTTTCATCATTGATCTGATTTGAAAATTCTGGGGTGGTGCTCATCGTGTGGAGATTTATTTTCTGTGACTGTGTCAACCTACATAGCAAGCGGGAATGTTGGAAGCACAAATTTCAGTCCACTGGGTGCATGCTTGACTCTGAAGGAATCACAGATGGGTTGTGTCAGTGTAGGTGAAGGAATGCAGAGCTCTGATCAAAGCCGAAACTGGATGGATTGACATCTGTCACTACAAGCCCATTAGGGTTTTTATTTTTGAAAGCTTAACCACACTTATATTTTCCTCCTTTGGACCCACAGTGCTAGTGCTGCTACAGCGAGAGAAATTTTGTTGCAGAAAACAGCAAAGTGTAGCTGGAGTGAGAGGTGCTGCCGAACATCTGAAATACATAATTCAGATTTTCATGGACAACATTTTCACTCGTCTTTGTTAAATGTTTATTTTCCTTTGCTCGCTTCATTTCCAAGCTTTTTTCAAATTTGGCCCTTTTGAACTCCAGACTAAGGAGTCTACAGTGTGTCACAAAGATGCCTTCGAAAAGGGCTAAATCCAAACACTGTATTAGCTTTTTGTGTTTATTTTAACAGGTTAGGGCTACACCAGCTGATTGACAATAAAAAAAATGTGTCAAGTCATTAGCTGAGAGTGCGTGCAAACAACAGACATGGCTTCCTCTATTTGTTTGACTGAGAGAGAGAGGGGAAAATGGAAAGGAAGAAAAGAACGGGGTCCCAGATCTCCACATGAATACACGAAAACACATGCTTCTCTTCTCCTTCTGTAATCCACCAGGGACTCACGCCCCATTTGGTTCCTATTAGCATAGTTCTGGTCCCTCTGCCCCGTGTCAAAGCCCAGACACACAGCTGCACAAAGGACAGGGACCTCTGGCTCTGTGACTGCCAGCCGCTGGGCTCAAAATGAGAGCTGACACAGAGGATGAGCCTCACACTGTGGGGATTTCTGTGGAAAACACTCTCTATTCTGTGAACTACAGTTTAGTATAAGTGTTTAAAACTGAAGCTAGTGCACAAGTGATTAATTGTTGTTTATTTTGTACCACTTTGTAAAGCAAGAACGCTCTGTTTCAAGTCAAATCCAATGTACAAAATCAAACAAGCAAAGATTAGCCCTGGCATGAGGCATTTGCTCCCCTGTATTTTGTGGCATGCTGCATCTGACTACAAAGACTTTCTTTATTCGGCGTGCTTTATTTGTCACCTGTTTCCAATATGGACAGAGTGAAGTCCCGATCTATCTGGCGGAGTTAGGGCCCATTTTATGACACGCAAAGCTGCTGTGCCTCTTTTCCTACACATGTTGGCTGCACATTTCTGGCAGGAAATTGACAGCATTTCAGCAGCTAACTCATGGATGAGATAATATCTTGTGGGTGGAAGAGAGGACAAGATGCTCCCAGTGTTTTACAGTGACCCTAAGCAGAGACAAATTTAAATCTCAAGCTGCTGCTGCAAAGACTTACACACATGCACACATGATGCGCAAGTACGCACGGGGTTTTCATTTAAATCTCGGCTTTGCTTAACTCACCAAACAAGAAATGTGGTCTGTGGCTGTGTGTTGAACAAGATAAAGGTTTCAATTAAAGTAGGACGAACAATACCCGCCCAGCATCCAGCAGCTGTCTGTGCTGGCCTCGTCGTGCAAAGTCTAGAGAAGATACAGAGAGGCTGAAACGGGCTAGGCAACTGGTGTTTTAATGGGTTTTATTATTATTATTATTTTTTTTGGTGGCATGTAGTTACAGTGTCAACCTTCAAATATGACAGAGTAGGAAGACAGTTGTAGAGGATATTAGTTTAGGATCACCCTCAGTTCTTTAGTTTCATAGGACCAAATGAGTGCCTCTGTTGACCTCTACATATGTTGCTCGGCTTAGTGTTGGACTGATTATCTAAACTAAGTCCAAGATGAAGCCATCTTGTTCCGCAGCTCCCCTTTCCTGCAGTTCTTCAGTCCAGCTGTCCCACTAACAGCCTTTTAATTGAGAGTCCTCCCCAGTCTGATGCTGGCCATTGCCGACTGTCAGTGTTTATACAATTGGGCTGGGACAGGGACTGTGAGCCAAGCAAAACATCCATGAAACATCAAGCCTCGAGCTAAACAAAACCCAGCAGTGAGAGACGCACACTTGAGCCAGATAGGGGCTGAAAATGATGCATTTTGATTGCGACCAGGTTAAGTTGTTGACCAGAGCGGTAACACGACAGCTGGGAGAGAGTGTTGACTGTTGTTTGGGGTTCAATTTGGTGCAGCGTTGCCGGATTTTCTTTGTTTTACTGTTTAGTTGCTACGTTTTCTTGTGATTTATGAAGCCTAACACATACTCCTCTGTCCTTTTGCTCACCATCGTCATCTTTAGTTGCAAGCCAAAGAGGAAACCCTGGCGAGACACTAGCACAGTGACTAATGTTGTGTATCTGGCCGGGCCTCAGATAACACAGCCTCCTCCCCCGGCCTGCTGTGACAAATATGTGCGAGTGTAGCGGTGGGATCTGGGCCCAAGCTTGTCCCCGACCCAGCCCGGGCCAGACACAGGTTAAAACGCGGTCAAATACAACCCAGATCCACACAAGCAGAGTTTTGAGCACGTGAGGATC
Organism: Pterophyllum scalare; assembly: GCA_024447675.2. Lineage (NCBI taxonomy): Eukaryota > Metazoa > Chordata > Actinopteri > Cichliformes > Cichlidae > Pterophyllum > Pterophyllum scalare. Next base: position 67,589 of record JAMQGT020006419.1, read on the forward strand.
ACAAGAAGCCTGATGATTTTGTCTTTCTTGTTTGCTCTGACAAGCCACGCGCGCAGACCAACTCACATCTTGATCTTGTTTTTGATGGCCATCTTTGACACATCCGTCTGCTGCCTCTCTCTCTAATCTTTCATCTCATTGTGCGCGTTCAGCTTTGATGCAGTCATGACAAACACTTCTCCTGTTGCTCTTCTCTTACATGTTCCAAACTGAACGCATAACAATGCACAAATTAGTACCAAGAAAGAACAGGCACTGTCCGTCCCCTCCCTTTCCTTTTCTCCCATCAGTGCCTCCTAAGTTGAGGGGGCTTGCTGCTTTAATGCTTCTTAATGCTGTTGTCTGCTTAATGGGCCAGATATGAGAGGTGCTGCTAGCCAGTGTAATAAGTCAGTGATTAGAGGGCGCCTTGTCACAGCAGCAGCCCTGCAGACAGTGGCACGCTCTAATTGCCGTATTAGACGCCCCTTAACTATCTTGTCAGCTGTCAGACCCCAACTCGTAAACAGCAGAGGTGCATTTGATATTTCCATTTGTTTGTTTCCATCTTCTGCTGTTACCACTGCCGCACAGAGAGGTAATTAGAAAAAGGCTCGTGCTGTGTGACATCACTGTGCTAAATTTGGCTGCTCTAAATTAGATTTTGTGAGGAGAGTTACATACCGTATACAGGAAATTCTTCTGTGGCAAAAGAAGAATAAACTATTGCTCAATTCACATTAAAAAAAATGTACATAACAGAGTCAAAACCGTGAAACGATCTGCTCGATTTTGCCTATATAATAGTCAGGCATATTCAAAATAATGAAGTTGTTACTGTGTAAAGTATTGCTTATTTTATCTGTACGGTTTACTAAAAGCAATAATTCAAACTTCAAAAGCTAAAACCTGTGAATTTCTGTCATTTTTCTTGTAAAATGAGCCAATCAATCATCAAGGCTGTTGCTTATTAAGTCGCCATTGATCAAATTCTTTTAGTTCTGAACATAATTGGTTGGGTTTGACTTTTAAGAGAGCACTTACTTCAATAGCACTTTTCTTCACTGTAAAATGTTGGTTTAATACCACCCTTAATATCACCCTTAACCACAGATTTAGATATTTTACAAGTCTTGTAGACTGGGTGGCTCAATAGTGTAGCGGTTTGCACATTCACCTAACACAAAGAAGGTCCTGGGAGAAGACACGAATCCCTTTGGGTTTGTGTCAGGCAGTTGGCAGTCAAACACGTGGAGCTGCCCGCTGTGTCAACCCCTTGTGAATAAGGGAGCAGCTGAAAGTAGCATTAGCAGTAGGCTAGGCTGTGCATAAGTTACATTTTGACAACACAGGAATTTAATTCGGAAGTTTTTTTTTTTTCTTTTAAAAAAAAGCAGTAAATGTCTCCAGGAGCACAGATGTTGCGTTAAACGTGCTGTAGCTGAAGAAATGAATTTTATGGGTAAGAAAAAGGAAAACAATGTAAGAATTTCAACTTCTTTTTGTGTCTGTTTTGTCTCTGAAAGGTCATGCATTTGACCCTAACCACCTCTGACTGTTTATGAGCTCCCATGTCTGGTTAGCATGTATCCTTTAGGAAAGGCACACTGAACTCATTTAATGCTCGCTGCTCTGGATTAGAACGTCAGCTCGGTGCTTAACTTGCGCTTTAACTGACACATGGCGTGTAATCCTCTCACACTGTGAGGATTGCCATCCCTGTACCTGGAGAGCTTAAAAATGGTGTGAAGTCAAATAATCTCTGTCTCCTGTCTCATTTGGTGTCAAACTGTGAGGTGACATGGTTAGAAGTGGTGTAATTTTGTGTTTAATCTCGGATTAGCCCGTGTTCATTTTGACACCTCCAGCAACTAATCTGGTTTACAACACCTTAGGGCAAGCAAGATTTTATGGTCCCTTAGTTGATTGTGAGTGAGGCGAGTATTATATCTTGAATTGCAGGATATTGGTCTAATCCGCAGACGAGGTAAATGTTACTTGCATGCAGCAAAGAGCAGAAGCATTCTCTCTTTGCGGCCAGTGCACTGACCTCAGCTGTGTGCTGCGAAGGCTGAGCTGTGCCTCTAATCCTCTTCTATCTCAAAGCGCAGATTGTTTCTGATATTGTGAAACACAGGCTGCAGGCGCAGACATGGACTCCAACCTACGACCCCTCGTTTGCACGACTGTGTCGCAGAACTGTCCCAACATTACCTTGTAAAAATTACAGTCAGACAGCCTCCGATAACACATTCAGCACAGACAGTAAATTCATAAAGTTTAGTGTGCTGTTAGGTAAACCTTGGTGTATGAACAAGCAGTTACTTTATATTGCCTTCCTCTTTTTCTTTTTCTTCTCTTTTTTTTTTGTCTCTGACGGACACCCACAGGTATGTCTACATTTTAATCTGACAAGTTAAAGTCTGACAACAACTGCATCATTTGAAATTCCCAGTCAAAGTAAGCACGCAGGAGCACACAGCAGTCCCTTTGTACCCTCCAAACATGAAATATTTTCTTTGTAATACTTTTAATTACATATTTTTCTTTCTTTTTTTTTTTATTCTAAAGAATGAACACAAGAAAAATATCTTTGGCATTTCAGCACAGACTCGCTGCTGCACTGAATATAAAATATTTTATCCTCTCTATATTAACTTCTAAACCCTGCAAACATAAAATGTACAGAATCTGTGGGGAAGGGAGAAGATTTTTGGCACCAGAAGCTTCCTGGTCTCCGCTTGTAGTTCTATAGACTGATCATGTTTGTGAAGGCTTTCCTATCGTCAGAGTCCGAGTGAACAGATGAGGGAATGCATTGGCCAAAATCCAATCTGAAAACTAGCGACTATTGTCTCATGATTATTTAGCTTTTAATTATTATTATTATTCTTATTGGTTTTTTTATGCAACACCATCATAAGCAGTGATCGGCTAATGGACTAGGAAGTCAGAGTTCAAATTTTCCCAAGGGCCCAATTCAAACTTGTGCACAGCAGCCAACATTACATTAAGTTAAGAAATACAGTTTTGATTAAAAACATAGAAAACTTTGGATATCATGAGTTTTTTTTCTTTCCATAAGCGTTTTTGTTGCCCTGATCCTCCTACAGATTCCCTTCAGGCAGTTTAGGTTGGTGTTCTTTATTCATCATTTCATCTGGATAATGTAAAAAATATCTGACAAGCACAAGGCTGCCAATTCTTATTAAAGATTCATATTTCTAATTTCTTTTTTGCCTCCTCACTCTCCGTTTCCTCTCTTCTTGCTTCTACGTGTCAGTGTGACATTTACGGCTTGCAGCTGCTGCGCTCTTCTGGGTGATGAAGTTGTATTCATTTGTACAGATTTCTTTGTAAACTTTACACTTTTTACATACCGAACAGTCTTTTCTATTGTTTGAGCAATCAGACACATCTTACAGGATCAAGCGAACGCCTTTAAAATTTACCAGAACGTGTTATTATTATTATTATCATTTTTTTTCTTTTATGAAGAGGTGTAGCCTCCGCAGACAGTGTGTTGAGTCGGCCATGTCAAGTCTGGACACTTAACCTTTCCCTACTAAAAGCTTTCTGGGGTCAGACTAAGTGCAGCTTAAGTGTTTGCGTAACTGAGCCTCAGTCAAAACAAGTTACATTTCTGTGTTTTCAGGAAGTAAAGTCCTTTGTTGGGTCATGTTGGAAATGTAGGGGCTGGGATGATGGGATGATGAGCTTCAGGTTTTTTGCTGTCCTGCAACCGTCTTTTTAATATTCTGTCTGTGTGCTTTTTATTTTAGTTTATGGCCGTTAGCTGAAAGCTGCTCTCTGTTCAGTCCTGCTTCATTATCGCTCCTTTACCCAAACTGTAATTGACTCGGATTTCTTTTTATCTTTTGTGTTTCTACAGGCCATTCGCTGCACACTGGTGAACTGCACGTGTGAGTGTTCCCAGCCAGGGAAGATTCACCTACGAACATGTGACCAGTGCAAACATGGCTGGGTAGCTCATGGTGAGAAAATAGCATCATTAGGGTTGCTGCTGTGTCTTGCTAAATCAGTTTTTGAACTAATGAAAAGATTCATACTTTAAGATCTTTATAAAAATACCTTATCCTGCTCTGGATACCTACATAGCTGGATTCTCTATATAGAAGTTATCATAGTTCAACCAATATGTTGTAATTCCTCCATCCATTTTCTGTTGACTGCAGTCTTTCTGTAGCTGCAAATATACTAAAATCTTTTTTTTTTTTGGTTAATTTTCCACTGTAAAAGTAACTTTGCGGCTCTTGTTTGCTTCTATGTTTTTCTATTGCTTTCAAAGTCTTGTTTTTGCATCTTAGATCAAAAAAATAAAGAAAAAACTACAACCACAAGAGAGATAGAGAAGCAAGAGACCACACCTTATGAGTTTTTCAAGCGGGTAAAAGAAAAAAGGGAGAGGAGGCAAGAAAGTACAAAGAGAAGGAGGAGGGGGAAAAAAGATAAAAGAAAACACCTGTTTGGCTCGCGTCCGCAGAAGCGCAGGCCACGGGCCCTTCAGCAGATCGCACAGGACCCCATTGACTATTTTTTAATCTCTCCCTCTGAACTGTCAAGCACCCATCTCTCCTCTCCCCCACTTTTCATTTCATGTCGGCATTGGCAGGGACTCTGACAAGTAGTTCTTCATTTTTTATTATGTTCGTGTCTGGCTGTGCTGTGTTGTGGCAAACACCTCGTCAGCAGGAAAAAAAAAAAAAAGTCCCAGGATGAGGAGCCCAACCAGGTGTCGCCCAGACAGGCAGAAAGAGGGAGGGAGAAAGGGGGAGAGAAATGTATGCTGAAGTAAGGAAAGAGAGGGTCT
>JAMQGT020006420.1:0-13139 GCA_024447675.2 Pterophyllum scalare
TACATTTTGCCAGGACTTCCAATAATGTTAGCTGGTTTAAAAGAGTGATTTAGGGAGTGGTCTTCATTCAGTAAACACTAGTTTTTACTAACAGCATCACTAAATGTAGTTTGTCTCTGGGTGCCCACTTTTTCAGAGCTTGGTCAAATCTTTGATTAATCTGTTTCCAGTCCAGGGTTTCATTCTCCACTTTAAGAGATCTCTGAAGTGTATTTCAGATAAATAAGGCCTATAATCTGGTGTGGAACTTTTTTTTTTTTTTGTCACGGTATGTTTACATTGATGGGGAAAAAAACAATAGGTCTTCAGTGCCACTTTAACAAGTTCAAAGTATTCAACCTTCACTTGCTCCAGTGATTGTTTTGTTTTTTTGTTTTTTTACTTATCACCATTTTATGACCGATGTAAAAGTGGTGGCGTCACAGTATTCAGTTTCTCTGCAGTCAAGGCTTTATGCTGATGGTCTGTCACTGCAGCAGACCATCAGCATAAAAGACAAAGATCAAAGTCGCAGCTTTGTTTTACAGAGATAAATCGTTTGAATTACTTTAAATATTTTCTCTATAGTAATGTTAAGGTAAACAATAAATCTTCTTGCAAGTCATCTTAATCCTTTGCACAGAGACAAGAGTTTTATTTTCACATCTGTGAACACATGAATTGCATATCACAGGGATGCACTTAGTATTTCAAACCAAAAACTCAAAACCTTTTCAGCTGCCTTATCAGTTTGCAGCTTGCCCAACTTTAGAAGCTGTAGCTTCCAGGCATATGTCCTTTATTTCTTTCCAATATCAAATGGCTTTTTTGCCTCGGTAATATGATTAGCTACTAGATATGAAGCCTTCAAGGCAGTAACTTTAACTGAGTTAGAGGGCTTTGTGGATGCCATTCCTCAAGCAAAAAGAAGAGTTATTCCTGGCCAACATATAAACAAGAATCTAAGGATACTGGAGTAAGGGCATAACTCATTGTCATTTTGTGTGATGGCAATGTGTTGAGCGTGTACCACAGAAAACCATGCAGGATAGGATAGCCTCCATTTAAAGCCTTTAGCTTCCCTTATACTTGCAGCTTAAAAGTACTTGCAGCTTGAGCATTAATATAATGGGAACTCTACAAATTAAAATTCTGACATACAGTGATGGCAAAAAGAAACCACACCATCTGTGTGGTCTTCTAGGGTTTTACATACTAGGACACAATAAAAAATATTCTAGTCCTTGCTAGGTCTTAAAATAAGGTCAATTCAACTTGAGATGAACAACAACACAAAACATGTCACATTAATTAACAAAAACAAAGTTCGAATGCAGAAACGGTGGGTGAAAAAGCTAAGCACACCCCATGATTCAGTACCTTGCAGAACCACTTTTAGCAGTAATATCATTGTGGGGAATATTGGCCCACTCTTCTTTATGGCATTGTTTCAATTTATTGGGGTTTGCAGTTCTTTTATTCACAGCTCTCTACATGGAAGGACAGCATATGGTAGCTATGGCTATGGAGGCACAGTATGATGTTCATTAACTGGGAGGTCGTTAGTTTAACCCCTGGCTCCCCTTGAATACATGTCAAGGTGGCTTTATGCAAGATACTAAACACCAAATTGTCCTGACGCATCGATGGGTTTGTGAATATGTGTATGAATGTGGCTTGTAGTGTACAATGCCAACAATCCCAAAAAAGTTGGGACACTATATAATGCAAACAAAAAGAACACAAAATTTTATGAACACATACTTTATTCACAATAGAACAAAAATCATCATCAAATGTTTAAACTGAGAAAATATTACAATTTGGCCCACAGGCCATTTCAGCACTCAAACACCCTATGATGCCAGAAAATTTTAAAAAATCACTCCATTCTTCAAGCTAAGTCATCAGCTAATAAAACACGTACTATAATAAATGTAATAGATCACTGTTCCATTCACAAGTTAGAAAACACAGTTATCTCTTTAGATATAGAGAAAGCATTTAACCAGGTAAACTGGAAATTTCTACTAGCAGTTTTACACAAATTTGGATTTGGTTCATCCTTCATAAACTGGATCAAAACACTACACAGCTCTCCAAGTGCATGTGTTAGGAAAAATAATCTTACTTCCCAGAACTTCAACTACACCCTGTACAGGTCACCAGCCTAACACAGACAACCACTCACACCTATGGGCAATTTAGAATCACCAATTAACCTAACCCCAGTAACTGCATGTCTTTAGACGGAAAATGTAGACAAAGGGAGAACATGCAAACGCCACACAGAAAGGCCCGGGCCAAGGTGGATTAGAACCCAGACCTTCTAGCTATCCTTCTAGCTGTAAGCTGTAAAAATGATGGAGGATGATCACACACATTGAAATACTTTACCCATCTCATTCAGGGAAGGCCACAATTAAAATAATGATTCTGCCTAAAGTCAATTATCTGTTCTTAATGCCTAAGAAACCCTCTGTTGCTTGGTTTAAGTCACTAGACTCAAACATTTTTAAAAATTTATGGAAAAGCTAAGCATCACAAATAAGTTAAAAAAAATTTGCAAACACCAAAACAAAATGGTGGTCTAGAGCTACCAAATGTTTATCACTACTTATTAGCCAATAGATTGCTGTGTGTTTCAAATGGACAAGCCAGGCTGACGAAAAGTCAGAGCTCTTTTTCTTTAACCAGCAATGACCTTGTGAATTTCTTCACAAATAAAATTTTGAGATTTTAGACTGAATGTGACATAAACAAAATGAAGTTTTACATCCATTACACACTGCCTGTAACATAGAGATGGCAGCATATATTTCTTTCTTTTTATTTAGGAACCCAGAATTCACATTATTATCAACAACTACATTCACTTTGGGGAAAAACAAGTCAGAGAGATCATCAGCGACAAGCTGGGTCTGGAATCCTGGGTACGGTAGTTTTTAGAAACTTTCATCACAGGTGTTCTGATGTTCCAGCTGTTCTGTTTACCCAATGAGGCAGGCATCATGTCAAAAACATTAGGACTGAAGCTCATTGCAGGGATCAAGCAGGATTCAGCAGGATTCTCTTCACCAGCAGTTCCCTCAGACAAAAATCAGACCTCCACCGTAGGCCCGCCTCAGAAGATGGACTAAATCCAGCACTTTCTGAACAATGTGACAGTAGTACTGCAAAAAGGTGCTGGATGATGTTATATTCAGTCCTGTCAAAATAATATATTTAAAATATGCTACTCTATAAAATAAAGGAACACCTTGAAAACACTTAAACCTCTTCTGAGAAACTTTGCCTCTCAGAGATGCTCTTTTCATACCCAATCATGTTATTCTAATTTCCTGCTTCTAAATTCAGATAAAACTGAAGTTCTTGTGCTCTGCCCTGCAAAACTTAGAAACGTGGTGGTGAACCATATAGTTACTCTGGATGGCATTACCTTGGCCTCCAGTAACAATATGAGAAATTGTGGAGTCATTTTTGACTAGGATATGTCCTTCAATGCACAGATTAAACAAATATGTTAGACTGCTTATTTGTATTTGCACAATATTTCCAAAATTAGAAACATCCTTTCTCAGATACTACGTTTCCACTGCTGAGGTGCTGGTGCTCATGCCAATGCTGGTGTCAGTTTCAATGAACCAGCGAAACACTTAAGAATGGCCCGTGCTGCCACCGCACTTTGTGATCTGATCCTGTACGTATGAGTGTGGTCGGGTCCTCGTCTGGACATGGAAGTCGAAGGGCACAAATGGGGGACATGTGCTGCGATCATATTTTACTGTCCAAAAGAAACTACTGCAGCATCCATGTGCAGCACATGGTAAACAAGCAAGACAACAAGTACGCACTTTGTATCCTTTTATCTGTGATATGAACTGATACAAAGCAGCAAGTTCAGCCTTAGGGCCCAACCTAATTCCCAGCCATGAAAATCGCATCACTTTTCTCATGTAATACACACAATGCATTGAAATAGTAGCAGAAAACTATGCTGAGACGACAGGGTCACGCCCTTCTGCTGCTTTCATCACACGTTCTTGGTTCTTGCCGGACATTATCTGTTTTTCGGCCGAGTACCAACTGCGTTTGCAGTGGAAAAACCGCCGAACAGTTCAAATACTGGCACCCGGTTGGTGGAAGAAGGGCCAGAGTGATGCTGAAAAGCTAATTTATGCATTTATTACTTCTAGGCTGGATTATTGAATTCATTACTATCAGGTTGTCCTAAAAGCTCCCTGAAAAGCCTTCAGCTGATACAAAATGGTGTAGCTAGAGTACTGACAGGGACCCATATTGGCTTCTCTTCAATGGCTCCCTGTTAAAGCTAGAATAGAATTTAAAATACTTCTCCTCACATACAAGGTCTTGAATAACCACGTCCCATCTTATCTTAAAGACCTTATAGTACCATGTCACCCCAATAGAGCACTTCACTCTGCTGGCTTACTTGTGGTTCCTAGGATACTAAAGAGTAGAATGGGAAGCAGAGTCTTCAGCTTTCAGGCCCCCCTTCTTTGGAACCAGCTCCCAATTTGGATTTGGGACACAGACACTCTCTATTTTTAAGATTAGGCTTAAAACTTTCCTTTATGATAAAGCTTGGAGTTGGATCAGGTGACCCTGAGCCATCCTTTAGTTATGCTGCAATAGGCCTAGGCTGCTGGGGGCTTCCTATGTATGCACTGTTTCTCTTCATTCACCTCTTATTACTCTGTTTATACCCCACTCTGCATTTAATCGTTAGTTATTATTAATCTCTGTTTCTCTTCCACAGCGTGTCTTTTGCTCTGTCTCTCTCCCCTCAGCCCCAACCAGTCATGGCAAATGGCTGCCCCTCCCTGAGCCTGGTTAAAAGGGAGTTTTTCCTTCCCACTGTTGCCAAATGCTTGCTCATAGGGGGTCAATTTGACTGCTGGGTTTTCTCTGTAATTATTGTAGGGTCTTTACCATATAAAGTGCCTTGAGGTGACTGTTGTGATTTGGTGCTATATAAATAAAATTCAACTGAATTGAATTGAACTGTACATTCATGAAGGCGGCTCTCATCTGCAGACTTTCATAATGCCACACCTACCTTGAGAGTGTTGTGAATGTGTTTTTCTTAACCAAAGAAAGAATTTTGTCCACTTCACTTCCATGGTCTTTAAGTCCTTTTGGTGTTGCTTACTGACCAGTTCATTCCTTCTTTGTTAAAATGCACCAGATTGTTGATTTCATGACTAGAATTTTTGGTATTTCTCTGATAGCTTTATTTCACTTTTTTAGCCTCATAATATGATTCTCCACTCACACTGACATCTTTTTGGACCCTATACTGAGAGTTCCAGTGAACAAATTGTAAAGTTCCAGATCTTTTATCTGTTTAATTTGGCATGGCATAATGGTAAAAAGGCCTTACCATCCGTGAAATTTCTTGGTAGACAATTGGCCAACTACTTTTAAGCTGCTATAAATTGGGAGCTATATATATATCTACAATTCCTAAATAGCTAATGCAATACTTTTGTTAAACCCCATGAATTAAAACTGAATGTAGCTGAAAGTCTGCAATTCAATCACAACTTGATTGTTTGATTTAAAATCCACTGTTCTGTTGGTTTATTTATAAACCTAGGTTTATAGGTTTATTTATAAACCTGATTCATATTTATAAACCTAAACTGTATTAGTACATGCTTTGTAGCTTTGGTTATCAGGCTAAAGCAAAACAGCAGCTATATAATTGTGGCTCATCCTGTGGTAAGCTGGGTGCTTACTTTTAACCCTGTGTCACCATCCTCATTAAAGTGGCACTCTGCAGCCTCCCTTATACAATCAAGTCTGCCCTAACGCGCACGCCACCCATAAATCACCTTGTGAAAATCAATGTGCTTTAGCAGGCCTGGGACTATTGTATCCTTGGAAAAGTGTGAGATGAATTGAGATGAAGTAAGGACAAAACAGGTACAATATCCACCAAATGGGGTGCAGGAGAAATTATTGTAGACAGAGTGGGCTTTAAAATATGCATACATTAGAATATGTGACACACTTTCAGTTTTACAAAGTGGAGGGATATACATTTTTACAATGATGTATTCATTGGTAGTGTTAATTCTTTTCCCTATACTTTTCATTTCAGACAGATAAGACAGGTGAAAAGTAAAAGAGGAGGAGTCTGATTGCTTTAAATTCACTCTGAGATGCTGAGATGAATAGAGGTCTTAGGCAATACTGACTTTTTTTCTGCATCCGCTCAGTGTTCAAATAATCAGCCTCACAAGTGTAATTTTATATATATATGTACTTAACTGATTGAATGATGAAAGCAAAAAAGTTTTGTCAGAATTCGTTAATTTAGTAAAACCATTTCTGGACAAAAAAGCACACAAGGGGACGTTATTGGTTATGCATAGGCCTCACCAAAACCTGGATCTCAAACATTAGTGTGGGATCAAATTGACAGAGAACAAAAGAACATCCAAAGCAGAGTTTTGGAAAGAAGCCTGCAGAACTATTCCTGAAGATTCCTGAAAGAAAGTACTACAAAGCTGGCTTACAAGATTTCAAGCTATTTTGAAGAATAAAGGTGGTCACCAAATATTGACATTCAAGCTCATTTCACCTTATATACAGGTGCTGGTCATAAAATTAGAATATCATGAAAAAGTTGATTTATTTCAGTAATTCCATTCAAAAAGTGAATCTTGTATATTATATTCATTCATTACACACAAACTGATATATTTCAAATGTTTATTTCTTTTATTTTGATGATTATAACTGACAACTAATGAAAACCCCAAATTCAGTATCTCAGAAAATTAGAATATTGTGAAAAGGTTCAATATTGAAGACACCTGGTGCCACACTCTAATCAGCTAATTAACTCAGCTAATTAAAAGTTTACAAGCAATAGGGATAACCGCATCCTGGAGAGGATTGTGAAACAAACCCATTCAAAAATGTGGGGGAGACTCACAAAGAGTGGACTGCAGCTGGAGTCAGTGCTTCAAGAACCACCACCCACAGACGCATGCAGACGTGGGTTTCAGCTGTCGCAGTCCTCGTGTAAAGACACTCTTGAACAACTGGGCTAAAGACAAAAAGGCCTGGACTGCTGCTGAGTGCTCCAAAGTTATGTTCTCTGATCAAAGTCAATTTGGCATTTCCTTTGGAGATCAAGGTCCCAGAGTCTGGAGGAAGAGAGGAGAGGCACAGAATCCACGTTGGCTGAGGTCCAGTGTAAAGTTTCCACAGTCAGTGATGGTTTGGGGTGCCCTGTCATCTGCTGGTGTTGGTCCACTGTGTTTTCTGAGGTCCAAGGTGAACACAGCCATCTACCAGGAAGTTTTAGAGCACTTCGCGCTGGTGTGGAACGTCGCAACAGGAAGAGACGATACAGACCAATTCTTCCATTCATTGTCACCGTGAATGTAAAATCCCTTCCCAATAAGATGGAAGAATTAACAGCGTTAACCCGGCATCAGAGGGAGTATCAGGAGAGCAGTATTCTACTATTCACCGAAACATGGCTGATTGAGCGGATCCCAGACACAACCATCGTGGTCTGAAGGGTTTCACACTGATACGTGCCGACAGGACAAGAGAGAGCGAAAGAGGAAAGGTGGAGGGCTGGCTGTGTTTGTCAACGATAAATGGTGTAACCCCCGGCATGTCACCATTAAAGAACAATTCTGTTGCAAAGACATTGAACTGTTAGCAGGTAGCTTGCGACTTCACTATCTGCCGTGAGAACTATCACATTATCGCAATAGCAATTAACATTTCTCCATATGCTAATGCCGAAAATGCATGCGAGGCTCTTCATGCAGCGGTCAGCAGGTTACAAACTTTCCGCCCTCAGGCCCTCCTCCTGTCTCCCGCACAGTGAGAGGATGGTCTGATGAGTCTGAAGAGGCTCTGAGAGACTGTTTTGAGACAACAGTAACTGCATCATGGATTATATCAACTTTTGTGTCGAAAACACTGTGCCCACCAGGACTGTGGATAAATCCTGATATTAAGGCCGTTCTCAAGGAGAAGAAGAGAGCCTTCAGGTCAGGCAACAGAGGGGAGCTGAAAATTGTGCAACGGGAGTTAAGGAGAAAGATCAGGGAGGGGAAGGAAAACTACAGAAAGAAGATGGAAGACCAACTGCAGCAGAACAACACCAGGGCAGTCTGGAGAAGCCTGAACTCCATTTCGGGCTGTCAGAGACTCCGGTGCACAGCCTGAGGGGGGACCAAAAGTGGGTGAATGACTTGAATTTATTCTTCAACAGATTTGACTAAGCATCTGCCCTACCCCCAGCCCAGTCCCCCTGCAGTTACCTATGGCTCCTGTACCTTTCTCCACCACCCTCACCTCCCCCGCCTCTACTCCAACAGCTCACATCCCACTACCATCCCGCCACTGCTCTTCCATTCTACTCACTCTCCCTCCCCCTCACAGCACACAGCCCCCATGCTTTCAGCTGTCCTTCATGGAACACCAGGTGAGAAAAGAGCTCAGGAAAATCAAGATATAGGCCAGTGGCACTAACATCCCACCCTGGAGCGCTTGGTCCTTGCCCATCTGCATCGTGTAGTAGGACCCTCAATGCACCCACTCCAGTTTGCATATCAGCCGCACATTGGGGTGGATGACATCATCATCTTCCTCCTACAACAAGCTCTTTCTCACCTGGAGAAGCCTGGAAGCACTGTGAGAATAATTTTCTTTGATTTCTCCAGTGCTTTCAACACAATCCAGCCTACACTTCTCGGGGAACAAATTGGAAAACACTGGAGTTGACCTCCACCTAACATCCTGGATCCTGGACTATCTCACGAATCGGCCACAGTATGTGAGGTCACGTGGCTGTGTTTCTGACACAGCTGTCTGCAGCACAGGGGCCCCACAAGGAACAGTTCTAGCCCCATTCCTCTTCACAATATACACTGCCGACTTCTCCATAATTCACCCACTTGTCATCTGCAGAAGTTTTCAGATGACTCTGCAATTGTCGGTCTTATACGAGATGAGGATGACGAGGAATACAGAGAGCTGATACAGAAGATTCTCAGTCTGGTGTCAAAGGAATCACCTCATAATCAATGCAAGCAAAACCAAAGAGCTGGTGGTGGACTTCCGCAGGCACAAGTGCACTCCCCCCACACCGGTGAACATCCTAGGTATGGACATTGATAGGGTCACATCCTATAAGTACCTGGGTGTTCATCTAAACGAGTAAACTGGACTGGTCAGACAACACCAATGCACTCTATAAGAAAGGTCAGAGCAGACTCTACTTGCTCAGGAGACTTGGGTCCTTTGGAGTGCAGGGGGCACTCCTGAAAACTTTTTATGACTCTGTGGTGGCATCAGCTCTTTTTTACAGTGTGGTGTGTTGGGGGAGCAGTATGACTGCTGCTGACAGGAAGAGACTGGATAGGCTCATCAAGAAGGCCAGTTCTGTCCTGGGCTGCTCCCTGGACACTGTGGAGGTGGCGACGGAGAGGAGGATGACAAGAAGGCTGTACTCTGTGCTGTCAAATGACTCCACCCCACCCCATGTATGGAACTGTGACAGCCTTGAGGAGCTCCATCAGTGACAGACTGTTGCACCCCAAATGTTTGAGAGAGCGCTATCACAGGTCCTTCCTTCCTGCAACAGTGAGGCTTTTTAACCAGCACTGTGCCCAGACATAAGAGTGTCTGAATATCTAAATGTCATCTACACTGGTCATATTGTCTGTATTGTTTATACTGTACATAGTGTATACAGTTTTTATCAGATTTTGTTTTTTTATCATTCTTTATACACTACCTCCTGTATTTGTATTTTCTTATTTATTTTTATCTTTTTAGACTTTCTTATTGTGTGTATACTATCTTATTGTGTCCTGTACTGTATAATACCTTGCCGCTACTATATTGAAATGTCCCCATTGTGGGACCAATAAATGGATTTCTGTTCTATTCTTGAGTGCTGTACATGCTCATACTTTTCATGTTCATACTTTTCAGTTGTCCAACATTTCTAAAAATCCTTTTCTTTTTGTATTGGTCTAAAGTAATATTCTAATTATCTGAGATACTGAAGCTGGGGTTTTCATTAGTTATCAACATCAAAATTAAAAGAAACAAGCATCTGAAATATATCAGTCTGCGTGTAATGAATGAATATAATATACAAGTTTCACTTTTTGAATGGAATTCCTGAAATAAATCAACTTTTTCATGATATTCTAATTTTATGACCAGCACCTGTACTGTATTTTCATGTTTCAATAAATCTCTGCACCTATTCTCTATTATCCTAGCAAAACATGAAAAACATGGCTAAAGACTTTTGCACAAGGCAAAACCTCAGATGCAGGTTGTAGAGACAATCCAGCACATACAGTGGGATGCAAAAGTTTGGTCACCCCTGATAATTTTCATGATTTTCCTTTATAAATCATTGGTTGTTTGGATCAGCAATTTCAGTTAAATATATCATACAGCAGGCGAACACAGTGATATTTGAGAGAAGTGAAATGAAGTTTATAGGATTTACAGAAAGTGTGCAATAATTATTTAAACAAAATTAGGCAGGTGCATAAGTTTGGGCACCCCAACAGAAAAATGACATCAATATTTAGTAGATCCTCCTTTTGCAGAAATAACAGCCTCTAAACGCTTCCTATAGCTTCCAATGAGAGTCTGGATTCTGGTTGAAGGTATTTTGGACCATTCTTTTTACAAAGCATCTCCAGTTCAGTCAGGTTTGATGGTTTCCAAACACGGACTGCCCGCTTTAAATCCCACCACAGATTTTCAATAATATTCAGGTCTGGGGACTGAGATGGCCATTCCAGAATGTTATAATAAATAATAATGCCTTAGACTTATATAGCATGTTAGGTATATTAACATGCTATATAAGTCTCACATTATTATTTATTATAAGCGTCTGGAATGGCCATCTCAGTCCCAGAACCTGAATATATTGAAAATCTGTGGGTGGGATTTGAAGGACATGGAATTATTTGGAAACCATCAAAGCCTGACTGAACTGGAGATGCTTTGTAAAGAATCATACCTTCAACCAGAATCCAGACTCATTGGAAGCTTATAGGAACTTTGAGGGCTGTTATTCTCCAAAGGGAGAATCTGTAAATATTGATGTCATTTTTCTGTTCATGCCAAACTTAGTGCGCCTGCCTGATTTTGTTTGATAGAATTTGTGGCTTTCTGTGATATGACCGTTCACTCTGCAAATATGGTGCTGTGGCCTGTGTTGTGGTGTGTAACTGAAGTGCTGATCCGACGACGATGATTTTATAAAGGAAAATCATGAAGATTGTGCAGTAGTTCAAACTTTTTCATCCCAGTGTGTGTGTCTGGGATTGTGTCTACGGTGGAGTTTTCCTTCTCAACTTCTTTGCATGTTTTCATGTTTTGCTAGGATGATGAGAAATGCTGTGAGTAGGAGTTTGTGGAACGTGAAAATACGGATACGGTGGTGAAGATTGGATTGTGGTAGAAAAGTAGATTTATTTCAGGAATTGCGTTGAAAAGTGGAAACTTGTGTTTATATTCATTCATTCACGGCAACTAATATATTTGGATGCTTGTTTCTTTTAATTTTGATGTTGATAACTAATGAAACTCCAGCTTCAGTATCTCAGATAATTGATTTTAACCAATACAAAGAAAAGGATTTTTAGAATGTGGACAAACTGAAAAATATGAACATGAAAAGTATGAGCAGTATTACAGCATCCGAGATACGAAACAGAAATCCATTTATTAGGTTCCGGCAAATGGGGACATTTCGATATAATATCACGACGAGTTGTGCGGATTACAGGACGCGATGATCATATACACACAATGAGAAAGTCTGAAAAAGAATAGAAAATAAATAAGAAATACAAATCAGGAGGTAGTGTATAAAGAATAATGCAAAAACGAAATCTGATAAAAACTGTGTGCGTATGTCCACAGTAAAACAATCCAATGACAGTGTGATGACATTTAAATATGGGACATCTGACAGCGGTGCTGGTTAAACCTCCCACTCCTCGGAAGGAAGGAGCCCTGTAATCACGTTCTGTCAAACATTGGGGTGCTGCGGGAACATTCTGTCCTGATGGAACTTCTGCAAGGCTGTCACGGTTGTACGTGGTGGGGTGGATCATTTGACAGCACAGAGTAGCAGCCTTGTTGTAGTCCTACCTCTGCATTCGTTCACCTACAGCAGTGTAGAAACTTCCAACAGAACTCACCTTGTTTGATGAGCCTATAAAATATCTTGTAGCAGCAGTAGATATACTGCCAACACGCCACACTGAGGTTAATGTACAATAAAAGTTTCAGGAGTCCCTAGCTCCGCAGCCTCAGAGTCCTGAGTAGGTGAGTTCTGCTCTGACCTTTCTTATAAAGTGTTGTATTGTGAGCCAGTCCAGTTTATCGTTCAGTGAGACACCAGGTAGGATGTAACCCTATCAATGTCCATTCCTAGGATGTTCACTGGTGGGAGTGCACTTGTGCCTGCGGAAGTCCACCACCCAGCTCTTTGGTTTCCTGCAATGATCATGATGGTGCCTTGGCACCGGACTAGGACCTTATGAGCTCTCCGGTATTTCTCGTCAGTGCCTCATCTTCGTATAACTGACATTGCAGAGTCATCTGAAACTTGTCCGCATGACAAGTGGGGTGATTTATAGGAAAGTCGGCAGTGTATAATGTGAAGGGATGGTAGAACTGTTCCTGTGGGGCCCCTGTGCTGCGGAGTTGTGTTAGTGAGATAGTCCTCCCAGATGTCCAGGTGGTGTGAGTAACTCCAGTGTTTTCCAATTTGTTCCTGGGTAGCTGGGTCCTGTGCGTGCACTGGAGGAAGTCAGAAATTATTCTCATAGTGTTCAGCTTTCTGCAGATGAGAAAGAGCTTGTTGTGGAGAGATGATGATGTCATCCACCCAAATGCAGCTGTGAACCTGGAGTGGTACGGTGGGTCCTCTTACACGATGCAGTGGGCAGAGGACCACTCCGGTGAATGTCCTCAGCTAGCCTTATGTCTTCATTTTCCTAGACTCTTTCTCACCTGGTGTTCATGAAGGACAGCTGAAAGCATGGGGGGCTGTGTGTGTGAGGGGAGATGAGTAGTGAAGGCAGGTGGCGGGGTCGTAGTGGGATGTGAGCTGT
>JAMQGT020006422.1:0-16077 GCA_024447675.2 Pterophyllum scalare
AGTGGGCACAACTTTGTTATGCAGTTGGTACTTAACTGATCATGACTATTGTTAACTGAATTAGGGTGTTTCATAAAGAGCTTTAAATCCTAAATCTGTAAGTGTTATAGATAGATCCATAAGTGTTAGGAATTCATAGATAGATAGATAGATAGATATGTCAACACCATCTCTCTTTTAATACAACTGTAGTTTTTGTAATCACACTGATAAAATAAGAGACTTGTTACCTATGAAAACATTAAAAAAAACAGTAGGTTATAGAGCAAAACAGACCACATTATTGGTCCATTAAAAATTCAAAATCATAGTGAAGTCTGTAAGGACGCCAGTGTCTCAGAAAGCTACTGAAATTTGAACTTGTTTTTTCCATGTGACATTTATTTGATACCCAGTAAAGCCCTAATGTTTTTTGTTTTTTGTTTTTTTGTGTGTGTGTGCTGGCAGAACCTAGCTGAGTTTAATAAGCCTGTATTTTTAATGTATTTCTATTGTGACACTTCAGGCTACTTTTGTGAGTTCCTCTCGTTACGTTTTGTCACCAGTAAAGCAGGAGTTGATTGCTGTTCGTGAGCATATTCCTCCGCCGCTGTAAAGCAGGATCGAGACGTACCTCAACTCGGATCTCCTCTCCGCCAGGGGGAAACCCGGAAATCCCTGGCCGAGATGAAGTGGTGCCGCTTGAGGAAAGTCCTGCCTCGGGGCGACGGTCGACAAAATATGCGGTCTCCTCAGCCAAGAAGAGGCTCCTTTTTATTGTTAAACATCCTCAAATGCGATGAGAGGATTAATGAGAGTGCGTCTGCCGGGCCCATATGTGCTCTTTAGTGCCGCTTGTGCATAATTAAAACCGAATGGATTCTCGGGGTCCCCCTTTGGCCCCCCTGCTGCAGGACGACTGACTTACTGCTCTTTGCTGACGTTTATTATGAAACCTGTTGGAGTTTTGAATATGTTGTACACTGCTGTGGCGGATAAAATACAGCTCTAAACTGCAGTTTATTAGGAAAAGGATTTTGCACGAATTTGCTTTTTAATCGGAGAACTGGTCAGGAATAATCGGACTTCAGTGCTTTATGGGTACATGGATTTCATTATACTGAAACCACAGTTTGAGGATTTTTCTCCATAGATTATAGTCAGTACAGCTCGTATTATGATTTGGGCCTATTCATATGAATCGTTTTATTCTCCCTCCTCTCTCTCTCTCTTTTTTTTTTTACTTTGTTTTAAATATTTATTATTTGTCTTATTACTCTTGTCTTCGTTTAGGTTTTAGAGCCTATGTTAATTTCAGATTATTTATTTATTTATTTTTTGTAATTGCAAATTATCTGATTAAAACATAGAAGCCTTAAAGTGTTATAAATATTTTAAATAAATAAATAGAGAATCGTTATTATCGTAGCCTAGTGCGCCCCCCCCCCCCCCAAAAAAAGCTGCAGTCATATTTGTTTGTCTGTGGAAAGATAATGGTGTGTCAATTAGTGCTAATTGGGGGTCAACTGGATAATACAAAACCCTTCAATGGCAGCAAAAAGTCACACCAGATTTCTATGACGCGTCTGACGTCTCCTGTCACATCCTAATTACAGCAGTAGCACCAGACTTCTTATGATTTAATCCATGCACGAATCTCTCTTTCTGAAACCCCAAAGCGGCTGCCTGCAGGTTTATGTCCACTATATACAAACCCAAATGTCCTACAGGAACAATCGTACAACCTGCATGCGTTGCTGGCTATGGTGGATTGATTGTATTGTCGTGAATACTTCATCGGGGACCAGGGAAAGAATATGAGCGTTTGAGGGTAAATATGATTTTGACATGAGTCATATGTGCGCTATACTATACCTCAGTGTTGGTGGAATAAAAGCAATCCAAAAAAAAACTGCATGGGCCTCTACCGTATTAAGAAGGAAAAAAAAAACTTTCCCTTCTTTTCTAAGGAAATTGACTTTTTAAAAAATTTGTTTTTGCACTGTTGTTTCACAAGATGATCACACATAAAGGTTTACCGTCTAACCAAACTGATGTTTAGCGGTCCTCTGTACGTCTCTGTTAGCATTTTGCGCACAACCTCTCCTTAATCGTATGTTTGCCCGTGGTCTCCTGAGCAGCACAGCTCATTTCACATTTCTCCATGTGGACGGGCAAGTGGTGCGCGCCCCGAACCAAAGCCGTCAATGAAAGTGTTGGATTACCCGGGATTAACATAGCTCTGTAATAATTCAAATTCCTCGCAGTAGTTGTGACAGAAATGGTGAACTTTTTAGGCAGTTGTGTGTAGCAGTAACAAAAAGGATTGCAGTTCGTGGCGTTCAAGATAGGACACGATTTATGTCTGAGGTGAATAAACAGAGTAGGGAGGGGGGTACTGTTGTGCGCTGAAACGTGATAAAACAGCAATAAACACAAGAAACTGGTCAGATGGATGTACACATTCAGCCGAGATGGGTTAGGTCAAGTTGTTTTTATTGGGATTTAGTGTGTTTGTTGCTTCCTCACCGCACTTTACAGCTCCATTGAACTCACTGCTGGCTTCATTCACCCTGCATTCCCTGTTTAATTCAACTAATATGTCCTTATAATAATTTATCAACACCCGAGACATTAAAAACTATCAAATTCACAGCTGGCTCTTGGCGCACGTGTTGCGCAAAGCACAATTGCATACAGGTAGTACAAAAAAGAATCACAAATTAAATTACAAAAAAAAAAAAACTAATACAACGGGGAAATAAATCGTAAACATATAAGGGATATTATGCTCACGCGGAATTGGAATGATTGTCTCATAACTAGTCTTCAACATATTTTCTCTTAAATTAAATAGTGCATCCAAGTTCTCGTCAGAACTGCTCTCACGCACATTACACACACACGCTCTTTACAACACAAGCACACACTCTTCTGCGCAACGCTTTGATCAAAGGGGCCCTTCAGCGTGCCAACGAAATTAAAAGAAGAAGAAGACAAGGGGGGAGTCTTTAAGGAGCTTAGGAGAAAACCTGACCTATCCCTCAAACTCAACCAAGTTGGGCTTTGGATCTTTCGCTGTCTTGATCCCTTTTTTTTCTTTTGGTCAACAAATTTGTTCCGTTTCCTTGATCAAAGTTAAGAAGTCAATCTATGTTCAATAAGTTAACCCAACAAGTGAGACAAGCGCCTGACAGTCTTGATTTATGCTTTGCCCGAGGTAGAAGTTAGGGCCTGTGGTCGTGGCTGGGGGGGGATAAACGCCGCACTTGCCTCTCCAAACCTTGGGCTTTAATTTGCCTGTACAGTCTGCAGTTAATGGCAACTGTCCCTTTATTGTGTACCCCTCACAACACTTGGAATTTCCACGCTGATTGGTCTTTGTAATCCAGACAGTCCGCGTTGAAATTGAGCTTCCACGAAGACGCCGTTTGGTCCTTGTAGTCCAGGCAGTCTGCAGAGCCGCTGAACCCGAGCCCCGCCGCTCCATAAGCCGATGAGGAGAGAGAGGACGCCGGGCTCAGGTGGCTTGACACCCCGTTGCTGCTCATGGGGCTCATGGCGGAGCCTGCGGCGGAAAGCTGGTGGTGCATGGGCGAAAGGTACGAGCTGCAGTCCATTCCCGTGAAGTAGGACGAGGAGCCAGTGTAACCCTGGTTGTAGCCCGTTGCCTGGGTGTAGGTCATGGGATATGAGCGCTGCATGCAGGAGGAGGAGGAGGAGGTAGACAGCGGGTCGGAGAGCGGGGAGATGGAAGCCGGGCTCCAGATAGACACAGGCGCCGCGCTGCTGCTCACAGACGGGATTGAAGTGCTCGAAGGCGGCGTAAACTGGCCGCTTGCTCCGCTCTCTGAGCTAGCCTCTCTGACCGGTGAGCTTTTCTTTTTCACCGGCCTGCTGACAGCCTTGTTCTGCACTCCAGTCTGGGTTTGCTGGGCCTGCTGGCGATGCTTGGCTCGTCGGTTTTTAAACCACACCTGGAAGGAAATGTCGCTTTAATTATTTTAGGTCTAATTTTATTTTTTTAAATCCACACTTCATTATAAAAAAATTAATTCATACATTAAAATACCGAACAGTAAAGTGCAGTGGGGTGAATGTAAAAAGGGGATTCATGAGCTGCTTTTCTTATTATCTCACTTCCTGTACGGCCTATATTTTGTTTTGGGAACAATTAAATAGAAAGTGTGGAAAATATATAGATGTTAGAATTACGACTGAGCACATTGAGTGGGAATAATACAGTCTCAAAGGTGTTGCTGTCAACCTCTCCGTCTCACCTCTCAGTGACACAATTACCAAATATCGACCTCCTTAAGCAGACTCGTATTATTAGCCATGTTAGTCATGCTGGTGACCTACTTGCACTCTGGATTCAGGCAGGTTGATCTTTAAGGCCACCTCCTCTCTCATGAAGATGTCCGGGTACCGAGTCTTGGCGAACAGATTCTCCAACACGTCGAGCTGGGCCCGAGTGAAGGTCGTCCTCTCCCTTCTCTGTTTGCGAGGGGTTGCTGATATGAAGACAAAAACAGCGGTCAGTGTCCCGTTTGGCATAATTTAAATTCAGATAGGAACTTCTTTCTTAATTCCAGACAGTTGACAAATATGTGACTTTGTAGCCTATTATATATTATCACATGAACATTAAATACAGATATCACTATTTTCTAATTTAATTGCGAGAAGTCGGCATTCAGTTAAATGTTTAAACCCGCTGTACATATTGAAAGAGAGGCTTTACTACCGGTAGATTACCTTGGTATCCCACTGAAGGATGCAGCAGGTCCACTCCTGAGGTAGATAAGCTCAGTCCGTTCATCGTGTAGGGCGGTTGCTTCAAATAGGACATCATGCTGAGTGCCGGGCAAAGGAGCACCAACGAAAAGTAATAAGAAAAATATCTCAGAAGAGTTTTCTGTCAGTTAGCGTGTGTTTTTTTTTTTAAATCCGCTCGCGTCTCTGTTTACTGAGTCAAGTCGTCTAGGTGAACCTGAAGTTTTCTCTTTCTCTTTTAAAGCGACTTTTTTTTTTTTAGATCAGTCCGCCGATTTATACGCGCTCCTTGCGCACAGCTCCGGGTTTAAAGAAGTGGGCGTCCTCTAAACTCGCAGGGCTCTTAAAGCCAAGTGGAGACCCCCAGCTGTCCGTACCAGACTGAAGATGCTCTGTCTGGCTGACAGGCGTTTACGCCATCAACCCCCCCACAATGCCTCCCCTCTCCTCACACACACTCTGCTACTATAACCCCGCCCCTTACCCCCCACCACCAATCCCTCCGACTCCCCACCCCCGAAACACACTCCGCTCCTCCTCTACTAGTACCCACCGAAAACAAAACATTGTCGTTAAAATGCGCGCACACACTGGGCCCCAACCGGGCTCACAATTAGCATATACCCACAGGTTGGGCGAATCTAAATAGACAGCTGATTGGGGGACATTTGCAGAAACAAAGCCCAGTGCTGACCGATAAGTAATGCTGATAACAAAAGCCTTTAGGGAACAAACAATGAAGCCAGCGCTGCAAACTGAGCAGCTCATTCAAATACAACCGAGCATCTTTATTTCTTTATACCAGGGCCTTTTGTTCGATTCCACTAAAACTCCTGTATATTCAAATGTAACGAAATTCAAATACGAAGGGCAACTTCGGCAAATAATTTTGAAACATGGAGACATCACCCCAAAGTGAAGGTTGACGCTGCCTCCTCGGGGTGATCCCTCCCTCCCCCCTCCTTCCTCAACCAATCGCTCCCGGTAATTAGATTTAGAAGGTGAGACTATCGAAACGTGTTGATTAGAGAGGAGCACATAATCTAAACAAACAAAGGGATAGCCCTCTCTGTTTTATCTCTACTGGTTTTGGGGGAGGTAAACTATACAAGACAAATGACCATTTTAGCCCTAGATTGAAATGATATTTTATGCCCTCCTGGGCTTTCAAAAACAAGGTCTGCTGACTTCCTTTAAAAGTACATCAATTCAAACAAATCACACACACAAAAAAAAAATCGAACAAAACAATATAATCAAAATACAATTTATAGCAATATGCTGGTGTTACTTTATGAAGATGTCTCACCAATATGGCCAATTATATGAGATTATATATAATTCTGTAGGCCTATACAATATGAATTGAGTATTTCAACCTGCAAAACAAACGTTTCAAGGTTCTGTGAGCTGGTGTATTTCACATTAAATGCCAGTTTTAGTTAAAGGATTAATCAGTTTTGAGCCTATTAAAAAGCATACTTCTTGATAAGGTGATAACCGCACCGTAATATTTTATTTATCATTTGGTAATAGATTACACCAACTTGCAGCCGTCTGAGGCCTCTCGTAATGTTTCCACTTACACCTACCTGTAGAATAAGTTTTCCAGGACCCCCGGGGCGCTCCTCTCTCCTCACCCGGACCCCCTCGTTTTTATACAGCTAACATAACGGCCACTCCTATGCTCAATCTGTCACTTTATTTCAACCCCGTTCGATAATAAATACCCTGCCCGACTATTTAATTATTATTGGCTGCTAGAATTTCCCCCCCTCTTCTTCTCCCTTCTGTAAGAAATTAACGAGATAATCCGGACGGCACGCGCTGGCCTGATTACAGGACGCCAGGCACGACTCCGCATTCAGGCCTCCTTAATTTTCTGCGTCACGAAAATAAAACAAAGACTGGCATTGTATTTATCAGACCAGCTGACTGCCAGACAACCGCCCCGCAACCTCCTCATCACCCCAAACCCCATCACAAACCAACCCCACAACTCACTTTCCCAAACCTACAAATGCACGCTCATGTGGGCAACTATCATTATTATTATTTTTTGTTATTGTTATTATTGTTATTAATATTGTTGTTGTTGCAACAAGACTTTAAAAATGTTTTTTAAATGCTCTGTCATCAAATTTAAACTAAAGTTTTAAAATAAATCAGACCAGAGACAAGAGATTACAGAGATTAATCTCTTGTCTCTGAATCAGACAGGTTGCCGTTATTTTGAAAATTAGCTCAATAAATTACACCCCCACCCTCCTTTCCCAATAGGCCTAATAATAGCACCAAAACATAATATATGAAAAAATATCAACCTACAAAGCGATTTAGGTATGTTTACCCTCCTTTCTACAAGCTTAATTCCACCCAAAGCTTCTAATGAAATGTCCACAAATTGTGGATTGGTCCGCTGTCCTGCTATTCCTCGGCTCACTGCCCGTTTGTTTCGGGCGTGCAGCCGGCAGAGGCAAGAGAGGGAAAAAAAGTTTCCTCCTAAACACGCCTCCTCAATTATCTCCCTGTAGGCTATCTTCATCGCAAGTAGCTCCCAGTGGCTTTAATTGTCAATTTAAAAAAAAAATCAATTAAAAATAACAGCGGAAGTTAAATGAGCCACTTACTTCAGTATTTAGACGCTTGGTTTGTGTGCCTGCGGATAACCTTTAGATGTGGCTAATACCAAGAGATGCTCAGTATTTATGGGGTAAGAAAGAGAGAGTGTGTGTGTGTGATAGAGAGAAAGAGAGAAAGGAAGAGAAGGAGGGGGAGAAGAATTTTATCAGCCAATGGAAATGAGAGAAACCATGATAGGCAGAGGTATCAAAGGATGCAGCTGAAGAAAAGTGGCCTGTTGGTGGCTCAGGAGTCACCTGTGCCTTGGAAAAATGATTTTAAAAATAAGGTAAATACTTATATATTTCGACACAGGTAACTATGGCATGGCATTTATGGACCAAGATGTGTTGCAGCAAAAAGCCCATCGGGACCGTGACCATCAAATAATATTACAGTCTATGATCTGTGCTATAATGGCGTAAGCAGACTAGAGGCGACAATATGACAAGTAGCCAGAAGACAAAGTAAGCTGTGCAAGCAAATTTTTATTGAAGCTCTGAAATGGGCTTTAAAAAAAGAAAACTTACTGGAGATCTTTAATGTTCATGTCAACCCCGTGAAGGAGATGTGAAAAAACAAAACAAAACTGTGTGCTGTACCCCTACCAACTATACCCCCACAACCGGGTATAATGTGTGGGGTGCAAGTTGCATTTCGGGATTAGATTACCAGTAAAGCTAATCCTTCTATGTTGTTTTCTTTTCGCTCGTTTGTTGTGCTCTGGTTTAATCTCGCATCCCAATTTAGTTTGGATTTTTTTAAAATGTTTTTTAAAAAATCATCCGGTTCTGACAAAAACTTTGGCCTCCTCATCCCTAAATGATGGCTTTGATTGATGCTCCCAAACAAGCAGCAGGTTAGACAACTAATTAGGAGTCTATGTGCCAGATGAACAGACTGTGAGGCTGCTGGGTTGTTAGACAAGCCTGAAATCAATAAGGCCTGGACTCTATGTGCAGCTACAGCAAATCTCAGCATCATTCATATCAATTTCTTGCATAAAAGCTTTAAAAAATTAATAAAACTGATTTTTTTTATGTGCCTACTTTAGTCATTTCTGGATTTTTAAAATCCATTCTACAGTGTTTCACTGCAGGCCGCGGAGTTTTCCCATTTTCCCTCAACGATGCGCTCTAAAACAAACAGCCTAACCGGGCTTAAATATCTGGTCTCCTTGTCGTCCCACAGCGATGTTCTTGGCTCAGGCGGAGTCCTTTCATCTTCAGCTCTGATATATAATTCATCGGAAAATATCTAACAGCCCTGGGGAGCGTTTCAGCTAAACGGAGCCGTGGTTGTTAAAAGGTGAAGTCGCTTGTTAATGTCTGTGGCAATATGCCCTCCCCTGTCTCCCGGCGAATCGACGCAGTCACGGTTTCTCCTGCTGTTAGGGAGACGAATTGAAGGCTAAGAATCGTGGGACTGAAACGCTGCTCTCTCTCAGAGTACTGGATAATGCTGGCATGAGGAAAGTATGGTGTGCTGCCTCCTCTCTCTTCCAGTTTGTGTGCTCCCTTTAGAACATGGTGACAGACCTCAAATATTTAAAAAAAAATAGGTGGGGGTGGGGGGATCATAATCTAATAAAAGAGCTTGTTCTTTTAATTCATAGGTCATAAGGTACATATACAATTTCTGCAATGTAAACACTGCATACTGGATCAGTGTACAGTATTAGTCCATGGTACATTATTCTTGATCTTTATTACCTCCCAACCACCTCTCACTTCAGCAGCCTAGGCCTAAATCAAGGTCAAATCAATGACTTGGCCCACTCTGCCAAACCCATCTGTTACACACTGACAGGCGGAACTGTATTGGACATTATCATGATTTTTTTCCCTGTTTTTTTGCCATCTGCACCTAACAATAATACATTTATTGATAGGCATTGTGGAAGAAGCCATACATGTATTGATGATTACAAGACAACAAACCGAGCGTCCCTAAATATTGAATACTGTATTAACAGAAGAGCTTCGGGCAGCAGCTGAATAACAGAGACAAAAACCTTCTTGGCCTGTCTGAGGCAGCTGTTTTCCAGCAACTCAAAAGTCCTGTCACACTGGAGGAAAAAAAAAATGTGTATAGAGGTTTCTTGTGCAATATCATGCACACATTGCACCAGAGTTGTCTGCCATATTGGTCAGGAGGGAAATATGTGTATTCCCCAACCAGTTGGCAAGTGGTTTTCTGAAGGATGGTGGCTGTTGTCAAGTGGAATTGGTTGCAAAGAGGGTGCTGCTTCAAAAACCTCCCTGTGATTGCTTTGGTCAGCAGCAGATTGCCAAGGTTACCTGTAGTTTGCATGGAAGATGCTGACTTGTCTGCAAACACTCGCCAGCTAGTTGAGTGGCAGTAAAATTTGTGCAATGCAAACCAGAGGCGGAGAACATTCACCTGCCAAAGCAAAAGTTTTGCCTCAGTGCTGCAGCCAACATGTTATAAAAGATGCAACTTTTGCTTTGAAGACAAACAGTCTCTGTTTCCAGTTTGCATTGCACTTTTTCAAGTTTTAGCACCACTCAGCTAGTAGTTAACAAATGTTTGAAGACAGGTTAATGTCTTTCATGCAAATTACACATTTTTCCCAAGGGACAGGTAATTGCCAGTGACCCACTGACCAGTTGCTAGGCCTATGCGACTGGGAATTTTGCAGTCGGTTTCCCAGCAGCTGCCATCAATCAACCTCCAACAACCACTTGCCAGCCGGTCAGGGAATACGCATTTTTCCCTTGCGACCAGTGGTTGACAGATGGTGGCAAACTGGTCTCTAGGCCTGTGTGACTGGGTCCTTATTCACTTGACCCTACACCGTCACAATGATTGTCACAGATCCAAAATGGCAGACAAGTTAATGTGGTGCAGGTCACATGTCTGCAAAACATCAGTAGGTGAGACTACTGCAACTATTGTTGCTGAAAAAAGCTAATTGCTAACATAGCTTCAATAACTCTCCAAGTTTCTCTATATTTTGCTTTAATGCCATATTAACTTCACTCTGAATTTTCATTCTCAGCATCATTCATTTTAGTAAAGAAACGCCAAAAACGAGAGCAGAAGCTCTCCAAGCTTCCTAGTTTGATTAATAGTGGACTTACTAGCCAGGGTGATGACGGGACAAAAAAGTTGGCCTGAAAATGTTGTATCATAGTGTATCATTTGGTTGAACATGTTTCCAACAATTATTTTTATGTTTACCTCCTCAGAACTGTGCGTTGTTTAATCTAAAAAAAATAGGGAAAAGTGTTGTAAATAGCTAGGGCATGGAGTTTACACTCTACATTCAAACACTGTATTTTTCTGCATCCGTTCCTTTGTCATAACTGAAAAACAATACCTGTCTAGTGTCTGGCAGAGAAGCAGTAACAGGAGCCCCCAGCTCTCCATGCAATTAAAGGTGAACACTGTGTAGCAGTTTATTGGCCAGAATTTACCAAAGTTGAAGTTAATACATAAGTCACCCAGATTTACATGAGAAAATTAAATTATTGCAACAATACATTAAACAAAATAGCAAATTTTAACACTTTAAAATGCTAGTATGAATGGGCCCAATATAGCTACACCTACTACGCCAGTGAAATAACTTTCTGAGATTCTTCTTTAATAGCTGGGTGTCAGTGCTGCGTTTTATATTGCATGTACAGCCCAATATTACCATTTTTCAGTGCTTCTTGGCTGTCGTGGCTAATATCACATCATATTCATGCCCTTCATTAAGATGCATCCACCACTTGTGGTTTCCCCATGGGACGGTTGAATGTCTTGTGCCTGCTGGTACCTCGTTAACCTCCCACAGCCTGTGGCTATAGTGTTAGCCAAACTGAGAGGCCTCATACCTGAGTATTGGTCAGCAGGGACTGGCCCCAGGAGCCCAGGACCCCCCACTGGGCGAGGGGAGGGAGGCAGGCGGGACAGGGGAGGGCCAAACAAAAACACAACCTGGCATCCCCACAGCAAACAGCCCACCTACTGACAGCCAGCATCTGGGGCAGAGCACACAGCCTCTCTATTCACATTCTGATGATGGCAAATAGTGAGCAGCAAACACAGATTCAACCTAACACACAAATTCAAGACTTCAACAGATTAAAATTAGCGCTGGTAATTTGTTTTTGCTTCTGGCGATGGCTTTGGTTTATTTCTTTTCTTTAATTGGTAAACTGTTACATTATCTTTAGCTGCAACACGTGAAGTTTTCCTGGAAGATCATCCTAGAAATATACCGATGAAGCTTTTATAAGGTCAACTAAACGCTTTGAATGCATACATTCAAAAGATTAAAGTGCATGTGGAGAGCAAAGTTCGGAAATTGCACGACAGAAAGAGACTGGGGAGAGAGAGTTGCAGAAAGGAATAAGGAGGAGGAGTGTAAAGTTAATCCAGTCTGAATTGATGGGCCCGGCTGCGGGAGTGACACTGAAAACAGTTTTTCTTTTCTTTCTTTTCTCTGTAAATTTGCTCTCCCCTCTCCCTCTCTCTTTGCTTCCTCCCGTGCCTCTCACTATTTTTCTGCCTTCTTATCCTTTTTAATTAGAGGGGCTATTCTGCTGCATAGAGGACCTTAATCCCCAACTGACCAACAATGTAAAAAGCCAGCCTTTGAACAGCCGACCTGCACCCCTCTTGGTCCCCAAATTCCCCACCACCACCACCGCCGTCACCACCAATCATTGCACTGCCCTGCCACTCCACTGCTGCTACTGTTGGGAAAAACAGACTTTCTCCCATCTCCAGCTTTTCCAACATCTTTGACAAAGCACTTGAGGAGCCATTGCAAAGAGAACTTGTCTCAAAGAGCATTTCAATATCCGCCAGAGTTTTCAAAAAGCACTGGTTGGGGACAAAACCAAGGTCAAATGGCAGGTGACTTTCATTGAATGAGTTATCAAAATAACCAAGCAAAATCTGAAGTGCATGGAAAGGAGCTCAAGGTTCCCAAGGAAGTTGTGTTGCTAGTTTATGGATACAATATAACAAAGTGCATGCACGCTTACAAAACACATTTTCCTTGTCATGTTAAGATTTAAGTAGAGAAAATATTTTGAAAATAAGCTGTTAGATGGCACAGAAGCGCAAAGTGAGTCCTGCAAATTCCCCCACTGGGTCTCATTTCCATATGTATATAGATCTCTAAGATGGAGTCCATTAACAAACCCCTGTTGTCTTGTTAGATGATTATGTGTGGCCATTATCAGTGAACTACTTAGTGACTGAGATAATAAATCAGGGTCAGGGGGAGAACTTAATAAGGCCTTGGGTGAATTACTCATTGTAGATAACACTATACCTGAACATAATCAGTCATGTGCATCAGCCTGTTTTGTGCATGTTTTCCCCTTTTATTAACTGACTTTAGTCCACATATTTAACACTTCAGGAGGCAAAAATAATTTGTCTTATAATAATGTCATAACAGAACACCAACTTAGCCTAAAAGAAATTGAAATAACTTGTCTGTAATTTTGTTCAAGCTGATTTCCTGTCAACTTTTTGCCAACATAGCAGTCTGACAAATTGCCATTGGAGCACAATAACAGTCCTCCTGCTTTCAACCCTGCTCCGCATGCGAGTGATAGAAAAAAATGAATTTCCTTTCACCACTGACAACTGCAGTTTCCTTTTTTTTTTTTTTTTTGCGTCGGGCATGCTGGCTCAACACTCCCTCATAGAGACAGGCCAGCCAAACCTTCTGCCTGGCTAATCACAGGCCCAATATTTCCATAGCAGGCAATTAGCATCTTGCTTTTATGTGTGAAATGGCTGAGGCGAGAGAAGGAGAGAGTCGGGGAGAGAGGCACAGTAAAAACAGGAGAAAGAATAAAAGAGCAATTAAGATGTTGGGTGAGTGGAGGACAGAGACAGGCAGTCTGCTGCCGTGTGATTTGAGGCTTGCAGGCCCAGTAATTAGCCCTTCATTGTGAGATAATGGACTTGGCCAATCTTCCCGGTTCCTCGAGCTGCCCGGCTCGACTCGACCCACGGAAGGTCAAAGGGCACAATGTGCAGCTTGGCTCCTATATCTTTGTGTGTAGCCTATACTTGTGTGTACGTGCGTGACTGGGGGTTGCGTCATCTAAGATTAAAGTTCAAGCCAGAAAAGCGAAGCACAAAAGAAAAATGTTTGCATTGACATAAATTAATAATCTCTCCAAATCTGTGAAGGATAAGTCTGCGCGTTAGCCTTTCCGGGAAAGTGTGCCAATGAAAGCAGCGGCCAGCTTTGAGGCACTGGAGTCATCACTCTCCTGGCCTATCACTCCTTTCCCCAGCCATCTTTAGAAAAGCAGTAATCTGTGAACCTTGAATCATAAGCTTTGGGTAAATCTATGTAATACGGGTAATTCGATGAAGCAGTATTTTTCCTGGTGAGAGGCAAAATCCTGTTGACTATTCAAGGATTGAATCATCCAACAGTAATGCCATTAGACCAGAGCAGCGGATTCCTCAGAAAATGCTGTTTAATTGCCAGTAACCAGCCATTGTTAGGTGACGGGTAAACACTAGCCGGGGGTGTTGGGGGGGTTCGGGGTTGGGGTTGGGGTGGTGGTGAGGGATGAAGCGTGTGAAAAAGATGGCCCTTTCGGCTTCAGCCAATCGACACCAAGAGACGGGTTTACTCAGGCCCGATGAAGCCCGAGCTGCAAAGTGGCAGCGGCACTGGCTTAACTAAAGTCTTCAAGAGTATAAATGCAGAGTAACCCTGTCCTTTTAATACAGGATTTGCTCAACAATGCGATTTAAGGGGGTGTCTATTCAGAGACAGACATTTTTTTTTCTTGGAGTGGCAAGGTTTTTAAGGATCAGGCCTTGTTGCTCACGTTTATTAGCACAGGACTCCGCAGCTCAGGGATTGTTGGTTGCTGTAATCGTTGTGCAGTTTATCCATGTTTGTGTTTGGCTTTATGTATATGCACTGTGACACTAGAGACCCCATTCTTGCACTGAAAATCTTTAAGAACAATGCCCCTACCTACACCCAGACATTTATCCTAAGCCCCACTTATTCCAGCTTTTTAACAATAAAAACTGATATTAACTGTCCAAGTCAGCATGAACTGATCTAAAGCTACCCAAAGAGTGCCTTTTTTTTTTAACTTTTACTTTTGCTCGCTAATCCAATTCTCACCACACAGGCACTTTTTTTTATGAGAATTTGAACATTTGAGGTGCATTGTTGTCCCTCCCTGCAGTCCTCCGTTTTCAGGCCTGTCCTGGAGGAGGCAGATTGGAAGTGAGAGGTGTGGCGGCCTAGGCTCTCCTCCATTGTGAGCTGGTGCCTGGGAGACAAGCAGCACTGCCAGACCAGACACTGATTGGGTTTGACACTGCATCCAGGAGGCAAGAAGAGGCTTTTTTTTTTTGCTCTTTTTCCCTATAAGTAAAAAATAAACCCCTTTTTTGAAAGAAATGCCCCTCCTCTCCTCTTACTCCCCCCGGTTCTGTTGTGCTGCTTGCCCTCCTCCTCAGCCTTTTCTCTTTTCATTTCTATGACTCCCTCTTTTTTCCCTTTTTTTTTATTCTCAGATTAAAACCCATGGACTTCTGTTTCTTTTGTCTTTCTCTTTATGTCCCTCTCACTTGGTCGTTGACCAGTAAATTGGATCCTCTGCATCACAACATCACAGAATTACTTTTGTCCTTCATCCCTCAAGTAGACGAAACAGTAATTGTAAGTGCAAACACGGAGGGCACTGTGCCACAAACTGAGCCCAGTAGTTCGTCCTTGGGTGGACTCTTTGACATCTAAGCTTTCCTAATCGCCATGCCTCAGGCTATGATCGCACTCTGCTCAATACTGGGCTTTTACACGGGATTTATCCTTCAACTTATTTAGCTAAGACACTTTTTATTCACAAAGGGCCCAAATGATAAATTGCACCTGGGATTTATGTCCAGCAGGGTAATTTTTAAATCAATAGCTGTGATATTTTGGAAACCAGCTTAGCTTAGAAAAAAAACTGGAAATAGCTCAGCTCTCTCTAATGATTTGCATCAGTCTAACATGTCTAGACATTTTGGCATCTATTAGCATTAACTTGCTGCACACTGGGAAATGTATCTCTACTGTAAATATAGAACATTATCATAGTGCATAGGCCAAAAGACTCAACTGAAGCTTGCTAATCATCACTTTAAATTGCATATTTTGCATATGTAGAAAAACTGAAGCATAAAAATGACCTGTTGAGGTACTAATGTGCATAACTTTATACAAAAGTGCAGCAAAATATTTTTACAGATTAGCGAAATAAGATGTAACAACTGGCCAATTTATGCCCTCAGTAAAGACTTTCTAGACGTGTTTCAATCGATAGTCTGAAGTCATATTAACAACAACATGATGTCCATTTAGCAAATTTAGCAAGTTATGATTTCCTTGAGTGTCAGGGCAACAAAAATAAACCAGGGCCTTCTCTGTGATTGAGAAGTTGCTAATATATGAGTGTGTAGTCAGATTAGATCCATCCCACGTTGGGGATGTCTGGTTTTAAAAAAGTTGCAATTAGGATGGGGAAATGTTCAGCTTTAGGCTTCAAGAACCATATAACATTGTGGTGGCTATTTCCACCATTTATATACAGTCTATAGATGTTATACATTAATTAGTGAGCTTTATAAGTGCTCTGAGGGGAATTCCATTACCTTCAACTGGAGCAATAGAATTACTGGTTAAGTAAGTTACATAACATA
>JAMQGT020006423.1:0-36895 GCA_024447675.2 Pterophyllum scalare
AAATCAACTGTTCTCAAACTGTGGGGAGGACACTGCAGGTAGGGGAGGGGTGACAGGGGTCAAAAATATTGAGTGAAACTAAGTTTATTTCACTAAAATCCGTTAGATGCTGTGGGGGGAATGATGAATGACTGACATAGAAACCAACAGAAATATCACTGGAAATACACATTTTATTTAAAAAAAAAAAAAAAAAGAATGGTACAATTGTTAGTCCAAATTATTAAATAAAAATGTATTTACTTCATTCAGGAACAACGACATTCATCCCTCAGTGAGTCGCTGTGCCTGTAAACATACCAAACACCATCGGCTGAGGCTCTG
Source organism: Pterophyllum scalare (assembly GCA_024447675.2). Classification (NCBI taxonomy): domain Eukaryota; kingdom Metazoa; phylum Chordata; class Actinopteri; order Cichliformes; family Cichlidae; genus Pterophyllum; species Pterophyllum scalare. The sequence goes on from JAMQGT020006423.1 coordinate 325, forward strand.
TCACTTCCTCTTCAGTTTTCCTTTGGCTTTCTGCCTCTTCCAGTTTGTCCACCTGAGGGCAACAAAGAGAAGAGCGATCAGACATAGCTGTTGAACACAAAAAAAAAAAAAAAATCAGTTCATGCATCTCACTTTGAAAATGACAACATAAACTCGAACGCCTGAGTTGTAAAAATACACTAAAGCTTTTATTCCACATCAACTAAATAAATACTGACAAACACAAAACAATTAAAGAAGATTTAATCATCTTCATTTGTGAAAGACAAAACTACAGTCAACACTTCACAGTGTAGCTGAGGTAAGAAAAGATGCCATGCAGGTTTGGTGAGAATTTCTAATAAAGCTGTTAAGTGAAAAATTAGGGGTCAGTTTACCAAAAATCACATAAAACAATTTAAACCTTCTGTCACATCAGATGATTGACACACACATCTGACACTCCTACCATCACCTCAATCCAACAGATCCTGCTCAGAGCTTTAAATACTGACATTAAACAACTCAAAATCATTGTCTATCTGGATATAATTACTTATCAGTGATTTACAACTGTCACCATTTATATTCAGAAGTAAATAATTTGCCTTAAAAACATCTTAACATGGCCTGTGCATTATGAATTTCAGATGACAAGTGATGAACAATGACATCATATTTGGAAAGGTGCTAATGTTCTAAAAGCTAAGTGCTTTGGGCACCAGGAAGAAAGGCAGATTAACACCAATCTGACAGAGCAGCAACAAATCCAAAATTACATCACAGCCAGAAACCAGCAGGGAGATTTTATTTTAGTGACTTGTGTAAAATTGACCCTTTAAAAAGAAGAATTGCAGCAGGGTTCAAGGTTAAAGAAATATATATTCTTTAATAGTAGCGCAGCAGCTAACCAGCACACTCCTAAATACCAAAGTAGTAATCACAACTTCAACATGCACCTGATTCATGACTGCAGATGCTCCTGGCAGCATTTATTCCCTTTGCTGGCCTAAAAATCAAGCTAGAAGCTCACAGGTCAAGCTCATCCTTGCCACGCATAATTGTGAAATGTTTGCAGCACTAATCCTAATTCCTAAGTGCAAAGAAGTAATCAGGCACTGTGCTTTAACAGGAGAAGGCTGAATACTGAAGGTTTATAATGTAAGCTCAGCTCAGTCAGTGTAGATTCATGTTGAGTCATAACTACAAAGATTTTTTAAAAATCCAGTTTGGTCAAGGAAGTAGAGAACCAATGAAACATTCCATCCCAACCTGTTTGACCAGTAACAAAGATTCACCTACAACCAATCAATCGAAACTGAAAACCTGAAACCAACTTAAAAAGACTTCCACAGAGACACAGGAAAGGGCATTACATAACCTTTGAGGTTAGTGTTTGCAGCCCTGCACTACTTTCAACAACAACACAGTAACGCATAGTGACCTTTAGTTAGAAACATGGGGGTGCATCTAGAAAGTCTAAAGCAGCTTGTTTTCTGTGCTTGTCTTCTTTTCTGGGCTTTCATAAATGCCTCCATCAGATGGAAAGATCACAGTGTTTCAAGACCTTAAAAATGCCACTTAACACGAGATGCAGCCCCAAGACAGAGAGAGTTAGAATGTAAGAGGTATCTGTTAGGCCAGGACAGGTTAATCCTAGTCCTAAAGAAAAAAAAAAAAAAAGTGCACAGGCTTTGGCTCCAGAGCTTTTTGTTAAGATCACATTTACCTTCTTGCTTGTGAAATCTTTAAGTCTTATCAACCATCAGTCAAAGAAAGCTGGCACCAAAGGTTTCATAAGAGAGCACATTCTAACCTACCAAACCTCCCTTTACTGTAACATATTTACCCAAAAGCATCTGCAATTTTAATTAAGAGGCAGAAGATATAGTCACTCTTTTATAGTCCTTAAAACGTGCAAAGATTTTAAGACTTTTAACTCTATCTGGTAAATATTAGAGGCTGGGGTTATTCCTTTTGGCCTCACAACTGTGCCGCTGTTAGGCAGAAATTTCACAAATTACTCTCAAGTTAAGAGAAGTAACTTCATACTACATTAAGCTATATACTACTGTCACATTTAGCCTGATGTTTTTTATGTTTGCACTGCAAATCAATAGATGGCAGTACCAACATCTCTAAATTTTATTTCTCATGAATTTGTGTCAAATGGCTAAAACCTTATATATGAAAGAGAAAAAAAAGAGAAATTAGAATTGCAATAGAAATAGAAACTGCTTAATCTGATCATGTATTGGTGCAAGTGGAACAAAAGCCTGCACACTACTATAACAGTTCACCAGGACCAGACCTAGTTAGGCCAAACTCTACAGTCCATGCTAGGTTCCTACATCAGAAACCTAAAAGATAAGTTATGACAAATACAGACAGAACACAGAAGAGAAATTTAAAAAGAAAGGGGCCAGAGACCATCACCTTCGCTGCAAACTCATCAACCTGGAAAAGAACCCAAAGAGATGACCTCAAATGACCTCACATATCTCCAGGTAGCACTGGTAAATACACTTAAAGGAACAGTCATTATGAAATATACATGTTTTCACTCTGGCTTGTTTTGGGTGTTTTTTTAATTATTCATCTAGATCATTTTGATGGACATTGCACAGTTTTGGAAATATAAACTGTAGTGATATCTTTGCTTAAAGGCTTGAAAGTAACATAACTAAATGACACTTGCCTTCTGATGCTTTAAATGCCTAGACCTAGTTACACAAAATAAATCTACAAACCTTGTTGTGAGAACTTTTGTATAGGAAATATCTTCTAAAAAACTACACCTGCTGCTGTAACGAGGAGAGAAAATAGTTCCTTAAACCAACATAATCTAGATGGGCAAACAGCACTATAGGCCGGGGGGGGGGGACAAAAAAAACTGTATATTTGATTTTGGTGTGAACTGTCCCTTTAAATATCATTACTGAAGGCGGCCTTCTTGTCTCAGCACATATGTTTGACTCGTTTCTCAAAAACCTCAAACATAGTAGATTGCATGAACAATGTAGGTAACGCACAATCACAATAATGAAATCTACTTTAGTGGTAAAGCTGACATCAAACAAATTCTTGGTATTGATTTTCAGTACTAACCTTTGTGAGATACTCTCTCATGACCTGGATAAAGTACGGCATGGCAAAGTCCATTATGTTGTGCCTCCACGCCAGCTCCAGCACCACGTCAGGGTGCAGGAGATCATAGGAGGCAAACAGGCAGGCGGCAAAGCACTCCTTCCTGCCCTCCTCTAGGAACCACTGAAGTAATGTCTCTGCCAGCTCAGCATCCTTAGACTCTGCAGCATACAGCATGGCATCCTGAGAAGGACAAAAATATAAAATATGTGATTTAAATGACTGACCCAGAGAAAGATAAAAGCTTTTATGTACAAGTGTGAGAAATTACCCAAAAAGAATCATTTCTATAAAGCCATGCTATTTGAATATTAAGTAAACAAACACTGCCACCTATGGGAACAACGAGGAACCTTTAAAGAATGTTCTGCATTTGTAAGAGTTTTTCTGTTCCTCAATTATTTATTTATTTTTTACCTTGTATAGTTTGTCCTTCTTGCAGAGCTCCACACTCTGTCTCCAGCGGTTGTTGCCCTTGTACAGATAAGCAGCAATACGCCTGAACTCAATCAGTTCATGTTTTTCTAACCTCTGAGCCAGCCCGATGGTGTCAAAGTTGTCATAAGCGTCAATGGAGGCTCTGAGTCCCTGTGGATGGCACACAGATAGAAATGCATTGCATTTGAGATCCAGAGGTAACAGGATCCTGGACGCTGCTTCCTGTACCCATTTACACCGACACGGTGCTTGTGCTCACTCTATAACCGGCTCTATAGATTTCCACATAAAAAGACTAGTGTTGGTGAGAAAGCAGGCACCATCACAGCAGCACAAAATGTCTACAGTAGGTCTAAAATCAGACCCACTGATATCAATAGCAATGACAGGAACCATCGCAAGAAGTTCAGCCCACAGATTCTGTTTTTATGGTTTTCTTTCCATAGATATTACTCTTCCTTTAACTACGTAATATTTGGTTCCCATACTAGTTTAAATGGGGGCTCGTTCTCAGACCACCACATAAGTGGAACCCGGGTAATAGTGAGAACTAAAGCTGGATGCCTTCAGTATACACATTACTTTTTCAAAAGGTGCCAAAAATACCAACACTTAATGGAGAATTTTACACAGATTTAACAAAATACGACCACAAGCACACCCACAAATCTGCTGAAAGTAAGTTTTTTGGTTGTTTTTTTTTTTTTTGGAAAAATGATGTGGTACCAGATCAACAGAAGCAAATTATTGCCCATGTCACTTGAAACACAGTTAAAGCAACAACAAAACTGCAACAAATGGGTCACATGTTTGAGCTCTTTGTGTTTGTGCATCATTTGCTGTAATCAATACAAGTCACAGAATGGACTGACAGACCTGGTAGTCTTCCTCCTCTGTCAGCAGGTTGTTAAGAGCTTCATTGACGGACTTATTGTTGTGATTCTGCACAGACCTCAAGTAAGGCTTGACCAACTTCAGCTGGTTCATCTGATTGAAAAACAACCCGTGTCACATCACATGAGCAACAGGTACAGTTTATTTAGAAAAACTGATTTTATTTCAAATATGCTGTATAGAGACTGGCCATGCTGCTTGTTACCTTGCTAAAAAAGTTGACAGCTCGGCTGTGGTCCAAGCGAGGAGACAAAATGGTCAGCAGGTCGTTCAGTAGGAGGGGTTTGTATTCCAGGTAGAAGGAAAGCGCTTTATAGTACAACTCCACATTGGCAACCTAAAGGAGAGAGAAAACAAACATATACATGATTAAAATTTAAGATGTTTACAAAAGGTAATAAATGTTTAAAAATAGCTGTGTTTACCTTAGCAATAATATCTTTGAACAGTCCTTCTTTCCACGCGTCAGTCGGATGAGTCATCATAGTGATGACGGCATTGTCGTACTCCTCGTATTTATCGTAAAGGAAAACCAGCTCTCCCCATAAATGAGACTGCTCTGCGGCACGAAGGACCTGGTAAACACAGAAAACGTTCATTACTGTCAGACTTGTTTGGCTAGTCTAATAGATCCGATATCTCTGAAGTAAAATGTCTTGGAGCTTTGAAAGACTGATATCAAAAAGATGATTTATGTGATCTTCAGTCTGTGAGGCAGATTGCACTAGATTGGACCAATCAGCTGACATTATGACAATCTAAAGTCAGTCAGTCATATCAAAATCAATTATTTGTGACCACTTCTATACATATATTAATGTGCATCTTTAAGTAAAATTTGAAATATCAAATTAATATTTTCATGATTTCATCTGCAAGCTTTCAAACATTTTAAAAACTCTTAGAAGGGGAAAAAAAAGTCAGCAACCTTTTTTTTCCCCACCTTCTTGACAGCAGATATTTGAGGTTTTTAAAAAGGTTGGTGGAGAGTAAGATGACACACAGATGCATAAAGCAAGTCAATGAAAGTTTAATTACTGCAAGTCACCAGAAATATGTCGGTAAACCAGCTGCAAAAGATAGAAAAACAATTTAATTAATCTTCTCTGCACTTTCCTTTTCATGGTGCTGATGAGAAGCAGAGATGTTTGCCGAGTAATAAATCAAAAGGATTTCATGGCACACGAGCAACCTCTGAACTGACAAAACAAAGAACAGTAGAAACCCTCTACCTTTGGGATGTTGACTCTGGACCAAAAGAGCTCCAGGTGTTCCCTCATCTTCTGAGGCTTGAACTTTGAGTAGAGGATGGCGAGCTCAGTGAACATGCCCATATGGGCCCGTTCCAGACCCAGTGCAGCCTCCAGAAGAGCAATGAGCTCCTCAAAGTACCCGCGGTCCTGGTAGTAGCTGATAAGGTCCTCCAACTCATCAGCGTGGATCACGATGTGAAGGCCGCAGATTTGTGCCAGTCGAAACTCCTCGCCATCCACACATGCAAAACACACCTGATGATCGGATATGAAAAAAAATAAACACATGAAACTTGAGAGTAATAAAAGGAGGTCCACTGCTAAAATTCATGCCAACAGTGTTAGAGTTTACTAAAATCAGTTTGAATTAAAAGGTGCCAAAAATTTTCTTGCTGTTGCTTTTATCTAGCCTACACCAAGAAAATATTTAAACTTTATCACTCCATCCCCATCTTGTATGCAAAAAAATATATATATATATTTATATTTATATATATTTATTTATAGATAGATAATAGATGGATAGAGTTTAAAAAGTCAATAAGCTTTTTCTAACATCAGTCTTAAGAATAGGCTTAAAAACCTTATTTATGCTGCCTGGGCACCGCTTCCTCACTCTTTAATCACATGTATTTACATCCCACTACTGCGTGTCACTGACATTTTGTTTTGTCCTGTTTGCCGTTTCTCGTCTCTCTGTGCTCCTCTTCTGTCTTTTTTGGTTATCCCCTTACCCCATGTAAGCAGTCATGGCAGGTGGCCACCATCCCAGAGCTTGGTCATACTGGAGGTTGCTTTCTGTTAAAAGGAAGCTTTTTTTTTCTCCTCCCAACTGCCACCAAGTGCTCGATCATTGGAGCTTCTATCTATAATGTCATAATAATAAAGTGCCTTGAGATGACTATTCTTGTGACTTGGCACTATATCAACTCAGTGATGTTCAGTGTAACATTATGGCACTTTTTCTTGTCTTTATTATCATTTTACTTTCCGAAAAAGCTTAATTCTAACACAGTAAAGTTTCATCTGCTACTGTGCTAGGTACAACAATTTCAATACAAAGGTGAGTGTTCTGTTAGGAAAAACTTCAGAGTGCTCATGTTCTCCTTCTTCTTTCTCTTCCACTTATCCTGTTCAGGTTGGAGCCTATCCCAGCTGACATAGGACATAGGGTGAGAGGCAGGGTACACCCTGAACAGGTCTCCAGCCTGTCGCAGGGCCAACACAGACTGACAGGCAACCTTTCACACTCGCATTCACACCTATGGGCAACTTAGAGTGAACACTTAGCCTAACCCCAGTAACTGCACATCTTTAGACTGTGGGATGAAACTAGAGTACCCAGAAAGAACCCACGCAGACACAGGGAGAGCATGCAAACTCCACACAGAGAGGCCCGGGCCAAGGTGGAATCAAACCCAGGCCTTCTAGATGTTATTCTAGCTGTGAGGCAGTAGTGCTAACCACCACGCCACCGTGCCGCCCGTCTCATGTTTTCATAAAACAATATCGCACTATGACTTATAAAAAAAATTCTGTTATGTATAAAGGTTTGTTTGGGTAGGCCCCACCTCTTAAATTAATAAATTAGACAAAGGGAAGACAGGGGTATTGGCACTAGAGTGAAATTAATGGTGCACATGTGGGCAAACTGTGCTGCTTTGCAGTTTGTTCCATTTTCAAGGTACACCTCAAACAGCGTCTTAAAGCAGACCCGTGATGACTTCCAACTAGGTGAGTTACACAATGCATTTTGTTGCGTGTTGTGTGTGTTTGTTCATTGCATTTAACAATGTACGCTCATAATTTTACTTCAATTTAAACACAGTTAAAGGCACTTATTCATCCTAGAATATCAAAATTATATTAAGTCTAATAATAGATAATAGCTTTATATGATGAAAGAAGTCACAGCATTTCACTGCCAAAGGCTTGGTGAGCATAGATGTTCTCATGCCAGTTACCTCCTTCCATGTCCGTGTGCTGTTGGCTTTCCTGGCGCTGTCCACAGCTGCCTGGTACTCTCCCAGGTGGACTAATGTGGATGCAAGTCGAGCAAAGTTGGACACATTGTTATACAAAAGTTTGGCTGCTTCGTACATACCCTCCTCATAACATCTATCGCCCACCTTGAGAGGGAGAGATTAAATGATAAATATGCAGTTAACAGTAAGTTTCTGGCAGAGAACCAAAAGGACATTCTGCAACAGCTACACAAACTTAACACTACAGCTGCAACTTTCTTCTTTTTAAATTTTTTACCTGCTGTATGTGAGCATTGTTGGGCCCGCTGACAAATTCTTCCAGCTCAGCCAGACGGTTAGTTTTTGCTAAAGCAAAGATCAGCTCCGTCTCCACGTAAGATTCTCTAGCTTTCTTTCGAGCCATCTGTAGAAACTTCACCAAGTCCTCCCAGTTATCTAGAAACAGCAATACATTAAAGATCAACTCCCATCAAAGGCTGATGATCAGCATTAGCATATTTTACTGTAAACCAAAAACGTACTGTTCTTGCTGGCTGCATTGACCACCTCCATGTACGCTGACGGGTCAACGGCTTTGATGTATGAATCAATGGCTTCCTTGACCAGGTCTCTGTGCAGCTGAGCTCGTGCCAACTGGCTCCACACCGCAGGCTCATTACAGCGCTCAGCAAACTCATAGGCACGATCTAAGTTTCCTATGTGCTCGATCAGCACCTGGATAAGAGGTAAGATAAGATTTAGCCAACATAAGATAAAATGAGAAAATAGTGTGACTAAAAGTTTTTAAGGTTCTGATTTGCAGTTAATTTTCACCATTAAGTAGAAGTCTAATTCACTGAACAGTGATTAAGAGGCACTGGTGCAACCTGCAGATTTGATACAGGATGAGAATCCTCATAATCATCACTGGCAAATGATTTTATCAGTTTAGGTAGTAGGCTTATCCATAGGTACTTTTAATGGCCTGGATTTAGGAGAGATAAATATCAGTTCATCCATTGATCCATTCATTTTATTAAATGTTTTTCCAACTTTGGCAGCGGAAGGCTGGGGATTATCCCAGTTCTTACAGGCCGAATGACGGGGTACACCCTGACAGGTGGAATATGAAAATCCCCTGCTAAAAATGTCAAAATGGAAATATGTACTAAACTGAGAAAACTGATGCACACACTAATGCAAATCTTTACAATCACATCATATGTGGTATAGAAAAATCTCTGATTAGCACCTTTACCGTACTGTAACTTGGACCTCTAGCATCAGTGCAGTTTTAGCAGTTTTTTACCTGTATGGCTGAGGTGTTGACATCAAACTTCTTGAAAATGGCAAACGCCTCTTCAAAGAGCTCATTGCTGATGGCGATGTTTGCAATATCTGGAGCATCATAGTTGTCTAGCCTGTTAATGTATTCCATCACACGAGTGCGATCGGCCTTGATGGCCGTCAAAATAAGCAAGTTCTGCAGGTTTCTGGTAAAACAAACAAACAAACAAAAAAACAAAAAACAGAGAGCTTGTTAGAAAAATTGCTCTGGGTAAATCATGGCTGTAATGAGCTGTGAGCCTGCAGCACCTGTGTTCGCTGAAGACTGAGTTATCAAGTACAATCTTCTCCAGAAGTTCAATCAGCTCATTGGGCAGGTCTGCAGTCATGAAGGCCTTCACTGTGACCGACACCTCCTCTGGGTCTTGGGTTTCCGACAAAGCTGTCTGCACCACCTGAGAGGAGGAAAATCAAAAATAAATGTAAAATAAAATAAATTAATACAAATAAAAATACCATTCATATCTGGTCTGCCTCACCAGCAGAGGTGGAGGAACCCTTACCTGGTCGATGAGTTGCCTTCTGTAAGGGTTGTTTTCCTCTAACACAGTCGCCCAAAGCTCCGGATCTTTCCGTCGCACCAGATATCGAGCTTCACTCTTAAATAATGAATTCTCATTGCACACCTGAGATGAACAAATATAAAACGTTTAAAACACATTCATTATAATGATGTAAACGGTGACCATAAAGCCATACAACGTGATCTACACACTTTGATGAGCTCCAGATCACACTGCCCTCTCTCATAAGCCACACAGGCCAGGTGGGGGTCTCTCTTCTCACAGTAGCGTCCGACAACGGCGCTGTCATAGAAAGGGTTCTCCTTCAGGAAGCGCTCAGGCGTGTTGTTGCTGTCAATGTAAATCTTGGCCAGGGCATTATGGGTAGCTGGCTCTTCACATCCTTCATGGATGCGGGACTCCAACCATGGCAACAGAAGTTTCAGCCTGATAAGAAAAACTACACATTAATATCTACTTCATTAGATAATACTTAGAAGAAGTTTTAAGATTCATTTTATAGTAAGGACTGGTGAAAATTACATTTGTGTTATGATGCTACACTGTAGCTTTTCCTATAATGTAACGCACAACTAGAAAACTAGATGGCAGCATTGCCCATCCGGCAAGGCAATTCATTCATGAGTTCCCAAAGCATTCATGTTTTAGGTTTTCTCACTTTCAGAATTGTTGATATGGACTTGAAACAAAGAGGACCACACACAGCTTCATTAAACAAAATGAGCTAGCCTTATGAGTAATGCTGAGGTATCCATGAAATACACTGACAACCTCAGATCAGAATCAACACTGAAAGCACCTTGTGAGTTAAAATTAAACTATTAATTTCAACTTCATAAGCGCAGAAACTGACAAGCATGCACTGAGCAAAACACAAACACAAGCACCTATATATATATTTATATACATATATTTCACTTCTGTTTGTGGATATGTGTTGATTTATAGGCATCAGCTAACATTATAGACATCTAAGTCAAACAAGTCGCTTATAATTCATTACTTTTGATCGCCTCGAGCTTTATTGGACAAGAAACAATTTTCAAGTTAGTATTTGCTCTTTTACCTCGGTGACTCGAGGGTAAAACATACAGCCTGTAATGGTTCAGGGCACACCACAAACATGCCTTGCAAGTTCTTCTATCATTTAAGCACATTCCTACAGAAGTTAGATTTAACAGTTTCTGTACCTGCGAGATGGTTTCGCATTAAATACCAAGCAATTTCAGAAGCAGCTACAAGAGATGACAGGAAATAGTGAATCATTTTACCATTTAGTCTTACCTGTTCCTTTTCTCTCACCTCCTCCACCAGCTCATCAGTGGAAAACTGCCCTCTCACCACCATGATCAGGTTCTTAATAACATCCTCAGAACAGTCCACATCCAACAAGCCACCTATCACCACTGGTAAACGACTGGGGTTCACCTGAAAGGACGTGGGAAGAATTCAGAATAAAGAAGCATCATGAAGCTCGATTAAAGATAACCAGGTATTAACCCGATTCTGGACGAAGTCTGCACAGCTGTAGAGCTTACTTTCTGTACGTAGATTTCAATATATTTCTGTAGACTGTTGCGGTAAAGGTAGAGAACCAGGTCATGGACAAAGTCAAAACGATCGCACACAATGATAAGAGGAAGCTGGTCCGTTAGCTTAGCTTCCTAGAAACAGAAGAAACATGAGATTTGTAAGGAATTAACGGTGGGAAATATATCATGAAAATAAGGTAGGGGATCTCTGTACCTTCAGAAAGTTTTTAACCCTCTCCGGGTCATAACAGTTGCTCTCTCTACAGATTCTCTCCACTTCTTTAATCTGGCCGGTCTTACAGGCAGCCTGGATGTATTTAAAGTGAACGTCGGGCTCTTGGCTGAAATTTACAATCGACCCGAGGAAGTAAAACAAGCCTTGAATATATGGCAGGAAAGAAACAAAACAGCGGTTAACTTAATATAGTACGAATTAAAACCTGCAAATAATGAGGAAAAACCACCGCACCTACCCTCATAACTCTTGAAGGATTCAAAGAGCTCCACTAATGCCTGAGTTCCCAGCTGCTCGTGATATTTAGAGGCTACCTGGACACACAGCTGCAGGTTCTGCCTGATGTTAGCCGACAGCATGGCCCTTAAACACTCCAAAGAGTCTTCGACTGACAAGGAGCCAAAAAAGTTTACCAGCCACTAAATGGGAGAAAAAAAAATGGGGAGAAAGTGAAACAATATGCTGAGCAGGGAGGAAAAAGGAGCCATTTCAGGAAAAATGCAGCTGTTCCCAAGAGGGTGGTATTCACAAGCATGATTGCGCTTCTGCAACCATACCTCAGGGTTGAGCAGATGTGTGTGAACCACGGCTCGTTTGATATCATACAGGTCAGTGTAATGTTCCAGGGCTCTCTGTAGCAGACCTGCCTTCTCACACAGCTGAGCAACATGGGCACGGTCATAGTGTGTGAACATTTGGTTCCCAAGGATTGCATCTGCTACCTAAAAGAGTGCATACACACACACACATTGTGTTTAATATTATTAAAGCCAAGTTTGCTTTTTGTCCACAGGAGTGTCTGAATTTTCACCTGGGGGGCGTGTATTAGGTTCATCTCAAGCAGACGTGTCTGTAAGTGTCCTTCTGCTGGGCGGTTATTCTTTAAGGCATCCAACAGGAAGGAGGTGCACTGCTGGATCAGACTGCCCTCCATAAACACATCCACAATCTACCAAAGACCATGAGAGAAAAGAGCAGTCAAAACAAAAATAATCAGAATATAAGTTTTTTTTTCCCCATTTCCAACCATCAGTGAACCATGATTTGAGTTAGCATGCAAACGCAAGAGTTGCACCCTATTAAATACCACAGGCCCAGTAGCCAGATGTTTCAGCTTTTCATCTTTAAGGACATCTGTGGAGTTCACATCTGAAAAGCGAAGGTCATCTTAACTCTGTCACTTTTCATAAAGTCTTCCACTTCTCTGTTTGAGATTAGGACAGAGCGGCGTTATGATGCGGCTTTAAAGGGAGGAGTGGGTGACTGACTCGGTGAATTCCTGACATTGCTGCCACATCTGGAATAACACAGATGTAGGCTCCCACACGGGGCACTTTGTGTGTTTCCGTGCATGCTTGAGGGTAAACAGGCACATGCATTTCAGGATGTGTCCAGTAAGAGAGATGTCTCTTGTTGTGTGTGCGCTTTACCTGGTTGATGTTGGCCAGCGGCTCCTCATCCTGGACCAGCATCTGAGCAAACTGTAGACCCTGGTCTGGATTGACACGCATCACATTCCTCAGCAGAAACACCCAGTCTGGAGTATAGCCCACCTAAACAAGCACAGGAGGATAAAAATGCAATTTCACATGTTATCCTCAAAATGATTTTTCATTTTGAGGCATAAATCCAATAATATAAACATCTTCCTGTATTTCATGCATTGTTCTGAAATGAAACGGAAACACAATGAGTTTCCTGATTACCTTTTTTGCATACAAGACTATCTTCTGGAATTGGCCAGTCTCTGCAAAGCACTGGATGACTTTGTTGGGGACATTAGCTCTGAGGTACACACTAAGAGCGAGAGTGGGGTCGGAGGCCTTCACCAGGTCTCCCAGCTCCTCTGAGCACTCCAGCTACAACACAAGAGGTGAAAAGCTTAAGGTACTTCACTTACATTGTTGTCAAAATATCTACAAATCAGGCCAAGGCGTCCTGGTGCTGTAATCCTCTAGTCCTACCTTGTCCTCTTTCAGCCATTTCTCTAGTAGTTGCTTGCGGCCCTGTTGCAGGACGGGCCTACACAGCTCCAGAGACTCAAACTTGTTGAGCTGGCCCTGGTCCAAAAGAATACCAAAATACTGCAAGAGTGGAGAGGCCTGACCCGGCTGGGCCGGGACGCTCTGAAACTTACGAATGGTTTCTGCTGTTCGCAGGATACCCTGAGGGGAGGAAAGACATCAAAGAAAGGAAGAAAAAAAAATGAAACTGATTCCATGAAATTGTTTTGAAGCAGAATTGAATATTCATTGCTGAGTTTTCACATGATGATACACTGCATTCTTTTTTGTGTTTCATTTTTCAGTGCTGAATCACAGTGTGTGTCACGGGCATCATTTTTAAAATTATCTACAGAAAAATTTATTTGACTCTGTGCAAATGCAAGATTCCTTGTCTAGTTTTCACCCACACCTGGTACATATCAGTATAGGCAAGAATGACAAAGCAGCAGCAGAGACTGGCGTACCTTGGGTGCAGATGCAGCAACCTTTGCAGCCTCTGAATAACTTCCCTGGGCAAATAGAGTGTTGAACTTCCTGGCAAAAAGCTCCTCCGCCCCAGCAAGGTTTGACCTGACAGCCATCCTCAGGGCGAGATCAGGGTTCTGCAGCACGTTGGTGGCGTAGTTTACAATGTTCTCCTCTTCAACACATACTGACAAAACCTATAAAGAAACGAACAGGTAATCATTAAGTATTGGGCAGTAAAAGCAGCTAATGAAAGGAAACATGTCCAGTTAATAGTCCAATTTGTTGAGAATGCCTGCCAAGCATAGCTGGACAAAATAATAAATGATCCATTTTAAAACAACGTTCATTTAAATTTGTTCTGCACGTTTGCTTCTCACCTGTCCCTTCTTATTGACACCAATGATTCCTGAGGTGGCTTCATGAGGAGCAGTCACAAAGATGGTTTCAGCACTGATTCGGTTCATGTAGATACACACTCCAGACTCCAGGTCATACAGGTGAATATAACCATACTTTGTGATCAAGTATATTACACCATGCTTACTACCAATCTGAGGAGGAAAAATTAAGAGAGAGAAGCATTCAGGAGTGACCCATAATTTGGTGATTAGAATAGAGCAAAAGAAGTCTCTTTACCTGCATAGCAACAGGAAAGTCTGTCTGGGCCTCTGGTGGGAAGAATACATCCACAGCTTTTTTAGCAAATGGCTGGTTTCCTGCAGCTGGCTGACCAACTTCAATGATGTGTAACTGGTACAAGAAAGCGAGGAATTGCCACAATAAAGCAAATGAGACCAAAAAGTACGTCAGAGTGGAGGGCATGTACATTAATAAACGCTCCTGATGTTCCCATTTAGGAACTTTAATTTTGACCAAAAGGCACAAAGCATAAAGACTCTTCTCTAGGATTCGAACTTAAACATTACTCTTGGGTTCACCTCAAAGCAGTCTGTTCAGCAGCTAAAAACACAGAGCATCACGGGTACATTTTAATGGCCTTCACCTTTCCCCCAGCCTGTGAGCGCACAGCAAAACAGAAGAGAGTGGAAGGTTTGGCATTTCCCTCCACTTTGAACTCCCCAAAGGCAGCAGCATGGCCCTCGATGGGCTGCGACACTTTCCTGTCAACAGAGTACAGCTGCATTGCTCCGACCACACGGTTTTGCTGCACAAGAAAGAGATGAAAACAATGGTGGAAAAAAAAAAATCAAATCATTAAGGATCAACAAAGGTTTAAATTTCTGACACAGTGTGTTAATGTGTGTGTGTGTGTGTGTGAGAACAAATGGCAGATGTTATTTTATAGATGGTTAGGTATGGAATAAGGAAAAGTTTTTTAATTTTGGAAAATAAACTAATTTGCTTGTTTGATTTAGACAAGAGCTACACTCATAAACAAGTTGTCTTTTAAATATATGTATGTGGTCACACTCAGAAAAAGTCTAAAGGCCTTTCAAATCTTTATACTACCCTGAGCTTACAGTCTTCTAAATCCAGATTCATATATTAAAGACAGACACAAGAGTAGGGTATTGATCTTCTTACTGAATTCTCAGCAAGTCAGCAAAAAAACATCCATCCATCTATTTTCTATTGCTCATCTGGGGGTCAGGTGGCAGATGGCAGCAGCCTAAGCAGAGAAGCCCAGACCTCCAACTCATTCGGGCCAGCCGAGAGATGTAAGCGTTCCAGCGTGACCTCCTCCTGGTAGGAGGTCACGCTGTAATAGCAATATCCAAAACACCTGCCCCAGGATACATCTAGCAGGCATCCTAGTCAGATACCAAATAGCTTTTGGTGGAGCTATTTCCACCAAAAGCTCGTGACCATGGGTGAGGGTATTGATGTATATCAACCAGTAACTCGACAGCTTTGCTTTTCTGCACAGCTCTCTTCACCACAATTGACAGTACAGCGTCCACATCACTGCAGATGCAGCACCAATCTGTCTGTCGACTCCCCCCTACAAACAAAAACCCAGGATATTTGAACTTCTCCATTTGAGGCAGCAATTCATCCCTCACACGGAGTGGCCACTCCACCCTTTTCCAGCTGAGGACCATGGCCTCAGACTCAGAGGTGCCAATTCTCATTCCCACCGCTTTACACTCTGCGGTGAACTGCTCCGGCGACCACCACCTGAAGAAGCCAGCAGGACCACATCATCCACAAAAAGCCGAAATGAGATCCCGCGGCCTCCAAAGTGGAAGCCTTCTGCCCTTCAGCTACGCCTAGAAATTCTGTCGGTGACAAAGGGCAGCCTTGACGGAGTCCAACACCCACCAGGAACGAGCTCAACTCACTGCCAAAAAACGTCAGACTCTTTGTGTAAGAGAAGGATAAAATTCTCAGAAGCTGGTTACAACAGAAATTTTCAGGAAACTTCATTTCTTGCCATTGTGAGTGGAGTAAGCAGAAAGTGTCATATGCATTCATGAACACTAAATTGCTGTTTATTGCATTATGCACCCTCACTGACCAACGTAACATCTTGATCTCTTTATCCTCCTCTTTAGTCAGCAAAAGATAAATCAGAGAAGTGATGAGTTTCCAAGTTTACTGGTTCCTGTACCCAAAAAACAGCTAAATCGTTACCACACAAGAGCTAAAGGTTTCAAAAATTGTATTTCAGTAAATACAATTCCACTTTTGCTCTCCACACTGAGTGTTTATCTGTGTACACCCAAACCGTGTTCAGACACAATTATTCAGTAGAAATCTGATTACAAACAGAAAGCTTCAGGCACCAAAAATCTTGATTCTGCATATTTGTGTGAAGACAATGGTTATTAAGGACTGGCAACCCATAAAATTATTCCAGACACCAAAACAGTTTTAAACCATTGTGAGTGTAAAACTCCAAGCCCAGTGACGAGAACAAAGTTTAACCTCAGAAAAAGTATTCCTTTTGTCTAATAAGGCTATAAACAAGGATCAGAGAGATAAAAATTATTTTCAAAGACACGTTAAATCATCTGTATTTTCATACCTGCGCAGAAATCCCTATCAGCAGTAACCACTTCTGTTGGTCGTCAGTCCTGTAATTAATGATCTGACATCCGGCCAGACTGGCGTGCCGATCGAATACTTTGGTTGGTTGGGAATCCCCCTCCATGCTCCAGTGATAGACGGCAGTATCTGTCACCAAGGCCACAGTATTTACAGATATCCACTTCCAGAACATGACCTCCTCTGACATGGTGTGAGCCTTCATCTTACTCTTCATCTCAATATTGAAGATCTGCAGCGTCTTGGCAGCTGAGGTGTTGGTAGAGAAACAAAGGGGAGAAGTGAGACAAAACAGGCAAGAAAGAAGTCAACAGCAATTTAAACAGCTGTTCTGAATAGCACAGAGAGCCCCAGATGAACATGTCTGACTGAAACTCACTAGAAGAAGTAATAATTGAAACTATTTATTCAGAGAGAAAAACTTTTAATAGCATGTTCTTTTGATTATTTCGAGTAGTGAAGACCTAGTTTCTGCCAAGAGTTGATGATTTTTTTAAAAAAAAAATTTTAAAATGTAACTACTGTTCCATACTGTGAGCACCGCTATAATGGGGAACCAAGGGAGATTTCTGACACAAATATTCAAAATCTTGTAAAATAAGATTATATTTGAACAGCCTGCCATTGTTCATAGGCCAAGAAAGCACTACTCTTTACTGAGTGACCTGACCTATGGCTACAGAAAGCAGACGGCAGCGTTTAAAAAATGTCCCAACTGACTAAGCCCAGACACAACCTCCATTTAACCATAAACTTAATGAAAAACAAACAAGTGATGTAATGCATGACTTGGGTAAATACTTGAGCTGCTGTACAAACTTGCACACTACCATCAGCACACACAGCCTTTATGACACATAAATGGCATCCCTCATGTGTGGCAAGGAAAGATCTGAACGTCGACTGTGGCTGCTGGCACACGCTCACACAGGCGCGTAAAGGCGTGCGCACACACACACACACACACACACAGTGCCCCAGCTCTTCTCACTGCGTAACATCTGATGATGCATACCACAAATACACTACCAGCGTACAAGTCATGCTAACACATGTGTAATTCTCATAAAAGTAGGGTGTATGGCAGGAGATTAGGTCGGGGTATGAGTGTGATATTGAGGTGACTTTCTTGTAGCCGTCTGTCTTTTGATTGATTAGTGGCCAAAATAGATGTGCATACTTTAAAGGAATGCAGGGGAAGCTTTTATGAGAGAGACATGGCCAGTGTATCGTCACAACAGCGTGGCAGACAGGTAAGACGGACATAAAGCAACTCACCATCTGAGAAATGACAGAAAGCAAAAGGAGAAAAAGCAAAGTGTCAATCAGGTAAGAATGAGAAGACAAAGATAAACCATAAGGAAAGGGGCAAACAGGGAGGTACTGTCCTCAGAGGGAGTAGGGAGGGGTGGGGGGGGGCGGATGGAGAGAGAGAGAGAGAGAAGCATTATAAGCAAATCATCCTGATCAGCGCTTGGGTTTGTGCTCTAAGGGTTAGATTCAGTGACAGGCAATCAATTTTCACAACCAATTTACTACACTCGGGTAATAGAAGTGAATGCACTCGGCATATTTACAGCATTGACAGGCATTAATCTTTGCATGGCGGTGGCGTTCCCACAGCATTTCTAGTGAATGGCTAAATCTGCTAAAACCAGAAACAAATAAACAGGTCCAAGGCCATGCAGGCTTCATTCTGGGACCTTAAACAATAATAAAAACCTCAGCGCTTGATATAGAGCCACCAATAATAAAAGTCAACTGTTTTTTCTCACAACAATACAGTATTTCTCATCTCTCAGCCAGCGCTGCCTGAATGTGTTGCGTCATTGCTATATATGCCACCATCATACCTTTGAGGGCGATGACTTTGCTGGTGGGGTTCATGATGGCACTGTCGGCAGAGATTGGCCTCCTGATTGGATTGGTGGGGTCGGACATGTCCACAATCACCACCTGGTTCTGCTCACCCACCTTCTCACGGATGCAGATGAACTTATCCGACTCCATTGTCAGATAGCTGAAGCCAATGTTTGCTGGGTTCACACCCAGGTTCTGCAACTAAAACACATTGAGAAAACATTAAGAACATTTAGCCCAATTACATGTATGTGACCCTATTTTACATTACAGTAATATAGTATTATTTTCAGTAAAAGTGTGCTATAATATAGCTGGAGGCAGATATAAGTACATTTTAAAGAGGTGGCTAAACCGTTTAAGAAAAACAGAATAGCACAGCTGCAATTACATTTAAACTGCAAGTCACAGTGCAAGAATGTTACATAAAAAGGTAAGTAAAAACAGAATGCAATGATTTGCAATCTCATAAGGTCATATTTTATTCACAATAGAATGTGGAAAACATATCCAATGTTTAAACCAAGTCATTTCATTAAAAAAAAAAAAATTAGCTCATATTAAATTTGATAATAGCAGATCTCAACAAAAGAGTAACTAAAGGCTGGAAAAATAAGTGGTGATAAAAAGAAACAGCTGGAAGAACAATTATGAAACTAATCGGGTTCAGACAGCAGGTCAGTAACATGACAATATATAAAGAGCATCTTAGAGAGGCAGAGTTTTGCAGAATTGAAGATAAAACTACAGGTACAAATTGTGAACCAATTTCAGAATAATGTTCCTCAATGTAAAATTGTGAAGAGTATCATTATACAATGTACACAATATCATCAAAATACTAAAAATATCTGGAGAAATCTCTGTGTGCAAGGCACAAAGCCAAAGGTTATTACTGGATGACCATGATCTTCAGGGCCTGGGGTGTCATGTCATTAAAAACAGGCATTATTCTCTCATGGAAATGACTGCATGGGCTCGGGAACACTTACAGAAATCACTGTCTGAACACAGTTCACCATGCTGTGCCAAGCTCCATCATGCAAAGAAGAAGACATATATGAACATGATTCAGAAATGCTGCCAACTTCTCTGGGACAAAGCTGATTTAAAATGAACTGATGTGAAATGGAAAACTGTTCTGCAGTCAGACAAATCAAAATTTGACATTCTTTTTTGGAAAAAATGGATGCTGCATCCTCCAGACTAAAGAAAAGAGGCACAATCTGATTTTTTTTGTTATCAGCACCCAGTTCAAAAGCCTGAATCTCTGATGGTATTTGGGTGCATTAGTGCCTAAGGAATTGGCAGCTTGCACATGTGGAAAGGCACCATCAATACTGAAAGGTATATACAGGTTTTATATATGCTCCCATTGAGATGAGGTCTTTTTCAGGTAAAGCCTTGAATATTTATGCAAGACAACATTAACTAAATAGTGCATCTACTACAACAGCAAAGCTACATAGTTGAATAGTTTGGGTGCTAAACTGGCCTGCCTGCAGTCCAGACCTTTCACCTGTAGAAAACATTTGGCACATGATGAAATGAAAAATATGCCAAAAAAAAACAAAACACAAAACACAGGCCTCTTGAGCACCTAGAATCCTATATCAGACAAGAAATGGGACAATATTTGTCATCCAGCAATTGCTCTCCTTGGTTCCCAGATGTTGACAGACTTATATATATATATATATATATCCCTAGAAGCATAGTATTAAAGTTGAAATGTCATGCTAGTAGCTGAAGTTTACTTTACTGTGTATATGACAGCAGTAGACATTTTCTATTTATTTTTTTTTTGGGGGGGGGGCACTGGATCAAAACAAGGATTTGATTAAAATAGCAGCAGGTCTGCTCAAGTTTTCCAGGGATACTCTTAAAGGTCGTTTTCCCATACAGGATTGGTGGTACATGGAGCCAGAGGCACCCGGCAGACAACTAGATGTTAACTAAACAGAGCTTTATTTTACACAAGCTGCTAATAATTTCCTGAAGGCATTTGGGAGCTAATTTTAATGACAATGCTTTTTGTTTGTTTTTGTTTTTTTAAATAGCAGTGCTGTGACTGTACCCATCAGCACATCTCAGCTGTACCTAAAAAGTACACATTACTTCATTTCAATAATACCTGCTTGAACCTTGACAGTGCATTTAATTATCCATTTTTAAGCAGCTGGCTGTGAATAAGTTTAATTATCATTTTAAAAAAACTAAACAAAACAAAAAAACAAAACAAAACAGATTCACTGAAACCAAGAATAAATTAGAATATTTTAATAAAAGCACCACCAGTGAATTCAATTCATTATTCAGGGCATTTTCTTTCCTAATGAGAAGAAATCAGAAAACACAGCACACAAATTTGTACAGTGTCAAAACTAACAAACATGAAAAACTCCAGTTAAACTGAACAGAGAAATTACTGTGCACACTGTGAAACTAACTGAACTGAGAGGACAGACAGAAACATGCACTCTCCCTCTGATGACTGAACTGACTGCATTATGCAGTCTGAGGCAAGCGGAAAGGAATCCTTACGCTCATCACAAGGACTGTACTATCTCGCAGTTGGCCGATAGAGCAAGAAAACAAATCATGACCGCTGAGCCATTTAAATCATGTCATCTACAAAACAGGAAGGATGTAGCAGTCTGCAGCCTGTGGAGGACAGAAATGGTTTCAATAAGAGAAGCTGCTTTCAAGAAAATAAAAATCCTGTTTAATTAACGATATCCAGGATAGAGTACTTTCATTTATTAGTATAGCCTACACTTACTCTACACTTACTGTATCAATATTTTCATGTTAACAGTAGATATGGAAAGAGTCACTTTTAGCAACAAAACCACATGCAATTATCACCAAATACTACTGTTACTAGTTTTTGCCCTCTTTAAGCCTCTTTCAGGTTTTTGTTGATTTTTGTTTAAGACCTACAGAAAGCACCCTCACTGTTTAAAGTAGACGTAATATGATTTGTTGGCCAGTTACACAATTGTTGTAGTTATGCTACGCCAACTACAGCGGAATTTATATCAATCAAGATGTGATGTGCAGATTTTCAGCTTTATTTCAAGGGGTTTTACAAAAATTTTAAATTCACTATTCACTAAATTCACTTGAGATGCTCTGCTAGGCCTTTAATGCAGCCACCTTCAGTTGCTGCTTGTTTGTGGGTCTTTATGCCTTCAGTTTTGTATTTAATACCTGAAAAGCATGCTCTGTTGGGTTGAGATCACACAACTGACTTGGCCATTGAAGAATATCCCATTTCTTTGCCTTGAGAAGATCTATGGGTTACCTTTGCAGTATGCTTTGGGTCATTATGCATTTGCACTGTGAAGCATCATCCCATCAGTTTTGTTGCATTTGACTGAATCTGAGCAGAGTTTAGCGCCCTGTATCCTTCAGAATTTCTGCTGCTTTCTATCAGCAGTCACATCATCAATAAACATTAGTGACACAGTTCCACTTGCAGCCATGCATGCCCATACCATAACATTGCCTCCACCGCGTTTGACAAATAATGTCGTAGGCTACGGATCATGAGCCATTTTGCTCCTCCTCCATACTTTTCTCATCCCATAAATCTGGTACAAGTTGATTTTGGTTTCATCTGTCTGAAGTTCCTCTCTTTTGATTATAAACCTTAACAATGGCGTGCCTACCTCCTTGAGTGTGTTCTTGACTTGGTTAGATGCTGCGAAATGCTTTTCTTAACCAAAGAAATAATTCAGTGATCACAGCTTTTAGTTTTCTTCTCTGGTGTTGCTGAGCTGGTCAGTATATTCATTGACTGTTGATTTGGCCGCTCTTTAAGTTTTTGCTGTGCATCTGATCAGTTTATTTTGGTTTTTTTCAGAAAAATGATTGCCTCCTTCACTTGTATCATCATCTCTTTGAACCTCATACTGAGCGTTCCAGTGAAAAGTTTTTAAAAATGGCTGTAATTCTTAAACAGTTAATGCATCCCTCTGAATTACAGGTGAAAGTCTGCTCTTCAATCACATCTTGACTGTTCGCTCAAGATTTGTTTAAAGGTAGAGGAAGGGAGTTAAACCAGCTTGCTTTAGACAGTGGATGACCTTTGGGGTTGCGCTAGGGTCCATTATAGGATAATTAAGGACTACTGTGAACTCTGAATCATGCAAAGCTCCTCTAGTAAGAGCTGTAAGTGAATGTAACAATTCCCCGTTAACTACATGCTTTAGTTAAAAGTTGATTCTGTAATGTTACAATACAGACAATTCTATAAGTTAGAAATATTATTTATGTTTTCATGTCTGTTAAGCTGGTGAGTACATTCCATGATAGAGGCACATACACACATTATTGCCAGCAACAGCAGGATTGTGTGTGTGTGTGTGTGTGTGTGTATGTATATGCATGTGTATAGATATGTATGTATGTATGTATGTATGTATATCGTTCTTTGATTATTCTTTGCTCGATTTGTTTTTGGGTTTCTCTTTTTCTCACTCTGTCTTCCTACCCTTTCCTTTCTACCTGTCAGCCCTGGCATAAATAAATCAAATTAAATTAAAATACAAACATTAACAAGAGTAGCCTATTGGAAAACTTATAGAGCTATTCTTGGAAAAGCAAATATGTTTGGTACACCAGAGAATTCGGATAATATTCCGATTGCGTTTTCATGTCTGTTAACAGTGGAACAACCTATTTAAAACAAAAAATATGGTAGGCATTGAATTTTTATTGTCCTAAAGATTAAATAATAAAGGGTGAAAATAAGACATTATTGTAGCTTGCACCATTTTCATTGTTTAAGGCATCTTGTAAAGGCCACAGAGAAGCCCTGAGGGAGGATTGGGGCCATATGCTGCATCTCTTCAAGATTGCCAGAACTATCACTGGAAGCAGAGGGGAGGAAGTTACAATAAAGATACTGGAGAAGAAGATAAGGCTAGGAGTGAAAGGAGGCGCTCAAGACACAGACTAACATCCTGCTAGAAACAAATGGAGGGTGGGTGTTAGCAGAGGACCAATGCAAATAAGAACCCAGAGTGATGCATGTGCCTCTTACGAGAAATGAAGAACAATGGCTGAGAGCTAGGAAGCTAGTTCAGTATACTTCCAGTAACACAGGCCTCTGGCATTTTATAGTACAATTCAGGGTGGAGTAAGAACACCCCCCAACTGATTCTTAGTTGAATATGCCAAACTAAAATCCCACCCACTGTCTCCAGTCACCCATAAACTACAAACCAGTGATACACCACAGACTCCTGTAAGCAATCTTCCCTACACAGCTGTGATAATAAGCACAAAGCATTAAGACATTAATACCGCAGTAACAAAAGGCAGGAGAACCTCACCGATGATGCAGCACTGACGGTATTTGATGAGTCATAGACTGGGTTGACATGTTGCTGAGGCACTGACACGTTGCATTAGCAGCTGATGGGTCTGGGCTCATGAAGAGATTACACAAGCAAATTAAAACCAAAGAATGCAGCCAAAAAAAGGGGGGGGTAGCTCACTACCTCTTGATTTACCTAGCAAGAAGTATGTAGCTTTTATTTTAGGAAAGTAAAGTTTGTGTTTTGTCCATGTCTCTGTCTTGCCTTTTTACCCCCTCATCCCTAACCAGATGCAGCAGATGGCTGCGCTTCCCTGAGCCTGGTTCTGCCAGAGGTTTCTTTCTATTAACAGGGAGTTCTTCCTTCCCATGGTCACCAAGTGGTTGCTAATATGGGATGGTCAGATTGTTGGGGTTTTCTCGCAATTTGGTAGTTTTCTATCAATTTGCAGTATAAATTGCTGTGTGATCACTGTGCCAGTTCATAACAATAGTGATTTCACGGCACTTTATACTGCAAATCGATAGAAAACTACCAAATTGAGAGAAAACCCCAACAAATATTTTTTTTATATTTTTATATATATATATATATATATATATATATATAAAATAATACTGAACTGAACTGAAGTATATAGTTAAGGTGACCATGAACACCTTAAAGCTGCTCTAATTGCAATTTTTATTAGCAATGGAGTCTATTAATAATCCAGCTTGCAAAGAGTCCTATATAGTGAAGAACCCACAGATATTTATCGCCAAGATTCTAGGGTAGGTTGTAGAATAATCTGCACTTGTAGTTATTCAAAATTTCACAGTTCACGACCCCTTTAAAATTACAGAAAGACACAATGTGAGTGTTGTATGTGTGGATGACTGCTCTTTCAATGCATTCATGATTGAATTCCGGTGACTGAACACAGGCATTCAGCCTTGTCCCTGCCAGCCACTGCTGCGGTCACAGATGTGTTCTGTTAGACCTGCTTAAACTGTTCTGTCATCCTGCTTCCTATCCTGATGTAATTTGCCAGGCTTAAACGGGGCCTGCTTACCTCACTAGTCTATCAAACACGTCCGGTGGTTTGATGTGGTGGCGTCATTTCATCAATACAAATACAGCAGGTTCACCTCGCCCGGCTCAGCTCTACAGGACAATTTTCAAGGCACCTCGAGCTGCAGGAAGTCTTTTCACTTACACAAGCTGCTACAGTACGTAGGCTGCTGCACTGACAGCCAGCAGCAGAGCCACATAAGCTGTAAATGACTCTCAATTTGGCACCTTCATAATTCACTAGACCATTCCCAGTCCCTCATCTTGTCTCCATCATAATCCACGGAACCTAACTCTGAACCACCAATTAGTGCACTGATTTAATGACTGACTGTGACATGCTCGTGCACAGTGTGGTTCTTGAATCATAAAGCAAACTAAAGAGAATTTACCACACAGCTTAGAGACAGTGTGAGGTAGGCAGCCAATCTATAGCTGTTATGAAATAAGAAAACCCAACTCTGCGCTAAGTAATGTTAAGAGCGATTTTTTTTAATGCTCATTCAGCTGTTTCAAGTGAAATGACCAAGATATTTCGGCATTTGCTGTACTCTGTATCTTATGCAACTGCGAGTTCAACAAGCTGGTACCTCATCACAAACCTAAATCCATGTTACACTCCTGAACCCCAGCCCAGACTGCAGACACTGAGCTGTAAATACCAGGCCAAGAAGAAAAAAAAAAGCTAAACAACTTGAGGCCCAAAGTCCTGGGTTTGCGAATTCCAAGCATTTTTCACTCTGCTGGAGCCACCTAGGTTCACAGGCAGATACAACTGTAGCAGAGCTGGGATTTCACAGCAGAGGTGAAACATAAAGCTGTGTGCTGCTTACCACCATCTCAAGGCCTGGTTTTCTAAAGGGATGCATAAAGGGAAAGGTCTGTGGCATTGTGAGCAATCTGAACTAATAACCAGACATTGCCAGGTACTGCACTGTGCTCCATCAGTGAGCAGCAGTGTACCACTCCTGTCAGCGAGGAGAAGAGCCTGCTAGGCTGCAGGCTCTTTTGGCCAGCAGTTTTTGGGTTTTTTTGGTGGATAAAGGCTCTTTGGCTGAGAAAGTGGGGCTACTGGCCAGAGGAAGGGAGCAGAGGGAGAGAGAAGGGGGGTTGGGACTCTGAGCTTTTATTTTTTTTCTAGTGAAAGGCCATTTCACTGCCTGCTGTTACCATAACAACAGGCTACAGACCAAGGGAGGTGGAGGGGTGCGTCACAAAGTTTCTCTTCTGGCTGCAAGACACCAAGCACTGGTGCTGCTACGGGACAGCGATTAAAAGTTCGGACCAGTGGGGGAAATGGGGGGGGGTCCCCCGCAGACGACTAAATCACTGGCTGCTTGTTTTCCTTTCTTGTCATTGACTGTAAAGGGGCATTTGTGTTGTGTTTTGGGGTTTTTTCCACCACCAAGATATTGCCAGGCAAAGCTTGTAGGGCTCGAGTTCCTCTGACATACTGATGCAGATTGCTTTGAAGCTGTAAAGATGCTCCTCGACATGGGGGGGACCCACCAGCTTGAGCTTGGAGACACATTAGATCAATATAATATTGATGCTGCAATATGGAACTGGATTTCATGTAGGGTTTTGGTCATGGAAAGATATCGATCAAATGAGTTTCTGCTCTTACGGGCTTCATTGCAACTAAGCCAGGCAGTTTTCTGAACTTGTTTAACTAGTGACTGAGTGCAAACATAAATGGTTTTACCTCCTCCTATACACCTACATTCAAAGAACAAAATGTAAGCACACCACACAGTTTCAGGTTATCATCATCATCAGTACATTACTGGTGATTTTATCAGCTGCGCTGAAGTGTGAGCAAAAAAAAAAAAAAAAAAAAACCTGGACATTTAGAGCATTCAGTGAGATTTTTGCTCTTGGAAGTGGGAGTATTTGGCTGCAGGACATGACAACAACATGGTAGCAACAAAGATTGAGAACAAGTGCCATTCAGCTCTCAGATACAACGTAGCCACGAACAGCTGAGCTCAGTTGTCACAAAGTGTCAAAACACCGCAGTGAAAATGACAGCGGCGTTTATAACTTAGACGGAAAAAACTGCGGCGTATCCCCTACACATACACATACACACACACACATGCTCACACACACACAAGCACGCGCACACGCGCGCACAGACACACCGGTCCGCATTGGGGCTGTGTACAATCTGACTGTTCAATTTTTACAAGTCATCATCTGCCCGGCAGGAGAGAACTAGGCCTGTAGCTATATTGAGCACCACCCCGCAGCCCTTTTTCAGATTCCATTTAAATGCGACATGTGCTGTGTGTGTGCGGACCCGCAAGGGCGAGGAGTAGGGGTAAAAGAAAGGAGCTGAAATTAAATTTAGGGCTTTTCTATGTCCGCTTACCTGCAGATGCTCCTGAAATCGTATCGGCAGTATCTGAGCCATTTCTGGAGGGTTTCTCTGCCTGAAGAGCCCGTGGGGAAGGAAAGGGGAAGGGGACAACAAGAGGATAGAGGTGGTGTTCTTCTTTATGTGTCCTAAATGCCCGAAAAGTCAAACTGATGGGCAGTAGTAGGTAGTCTGGGTGGCTTGCGTTGGTATCACACGAATCCAGTGACTGCTCCCATTCAGTAGCCCCCCTTACGCCAGTCCTGAATCAAAAACTCCGCACCTCCGCTAAGAAAAGTAGTCCACTTTAACTACTAGTGAGCCAAACCATCTCCTCCCTGAGCCTTGTAAGGATATGGGCAGTCTTAAAAACCCGTGATCACTTATTGTAACGGATGACTTCACGTTTTCAGATTTTCAGCTCCTGCCCTGATTTTTTTCTTATTGTTTTCTCAGAGCTATCAATGAATTCAGCTGGACGTGCAGTTTGTACCCCTCCGCCGCAGCCCCTTCCCCTTTCCTTTCCACCAACTTCGAAATCAGGGCTCGTGACATGCGCCCCACCTTTGCATAATTACCACACAACCAAACACATGCACTCATCGTTCCTCAAAAGATGAGTTTCTGTATGGATGGCGCATATACGTGAATACTGCCGATGTTTCAAAGCGGTTTTTTCCCCCCAAGAAACTGAAACGGCATCTTTGTCACTTATTTCACCATTTTCTATTGTGTGCAGCAAGTTGTACACAACTGAAAAAATATATTAAAATGATATGTTGTGCTCAACAAGCTTTCTAGCCTAATCATCGGGGAAAATAAGTTCCGTGCGTGGAGGGGTGGGAATGGAAATTTTTGTGTTTGAAATATTTAAAAGTCAAAACATTTCGACACCAAGCTGTCGGTTTGTGGTTTGTTTGGAACAAATTTCCTTTCAAAATTATTTACATTTCAGGGCACGTAATGTGTGCGGCGCAGACCTCATTTCTGTTCCAGAAGATTAGTCTTGCTCGATGCAGTACTGAGTTCGTATGTTCTCTCCTTGTCTAAGTGGTTTCTCTCCGGGTACTCCGGAGTGGGGTTTGGTTAATTGGTGGCTGTAAATTGCCCATAGGTGTGATTGGTTTTCTGAGACAGGTAACCTGTCCAGGGTGTACTCCACCTTTCACGCTATGGTATGGTAGCCCCACCACGACCCAGAACTGGATTGATGAATTAATAACATAAAAAAATTGTTTTATTGTGGAATGAAAATCATATCCTGTTGCCAGCTGGGTTCAAGATGTTGATTATGTACTTGAAACTTCTGTGGGTTGAGTCCAGCAGATTCCATTACATCCTAAAACACATGCAAAAATGTTTTTTAGGGGATGAATACAAGTGATTGTTAGGTACTTCTCCTTGACTGAAATTACTGTGCCATGGGCTCAGGATCCGTTTTCATGCCAGCAGTCATCCTGTAGCAGTAAAGATGGAAATGACACTCCCTCACTCCAGGAAGTTATTTAGTAGGCCTATACTGCTTGACTCGGCTTATTTATGCAAATATTGCTGGTTGCAGTCCTACAAATCTCTGTGTTTCCAGCCAGTGCTGCAAGCTACTGTGTAACACTATTGAACAACTTCAAACATTTTAATTTCTTTAACAAACAAAAGAAAGTCTGTTAAAATTAAAGGGCACAGAAACATGATGGTGCTTGATGTGGTAAACTAAATGGGTGTCATATCTAACTTCACCACTCATAGGCTCATTACATGCACAGGTTGGCACTTTGACCTGCATTACATATAATGCATGCAATACATGTAATTTCATCTATAATGTAGATGGACACATCATTGATAAATCACACATTAATTGTACCCCTTTTGGGGTCACTGCAGCCAATCATCTAATTTCATCTTATCCTATCTCTGTCACGCCAACCCTCTGTGACTGAACCTCCTCTTAGATCTTCCTCTTTTCCTCCTGCCTGGCAGCTTCATATTCAGCATCCTATATTCAGTATATCCGCCATCCAGTAGCCAGAGTTCAAAAGAGTAAAGAAGAAATACTGAGTGCATCATGGGAACCCCCAGCAGCCTAAGCCCTTTGCAGCATAACTAAGGGATGATTTAAGGTCACCTGATCCAGCCCTAACTATAAGCTTTATCAAAAAGGAAAGTTTTAGGTAGAGAGAGTTTCTGTTTGCTGAATCCAAACTGGGAGACTCCTGATTTCCTCATCCCCTTTGGTCTATTTTTTTAACACATATATATATATATATATATATATATATATATATATATATATATATATATATATATATATATATATATATATATATATATATATATATATATATATATATAACTATACGAAGTGATGCATACAATTGTGTAGGTGATAACCGAAGGGGTCATACAGTGCCACTCTAATTATTCTACCAGGTGGTATTTCAGGTTTGAGTTTATGGTTTGGTTTAACCCCCACAGGAAACATGTGGAACCACCAGCAGCTGTATGCAGCTCTCACCCACCCACAGCTAACAGAGACCAGACTCCATCACAAGCAAAGATTTGAAACATTTAATTTTTGAGTTTACTTAAAGGACTTCGTTAAGCATCTTGTACACTTGTAATGTACTTGATCTTCTGAAAGAAGCACAGATATCACAGAAATTCCAAATAAACACTTATTTTCAGTTATGGGATCGAGGACAAATGATGGCTATTAAATAGAAATAGTAACTGTAGAGATACCTACTGGAAAACTATCAAAATAATAAAAATCTTGTAAGTATTTAGGTCTGTATTGCACAATATCTACAACATTACACTGAAAAGACCAAGTACACTATATTCAGTATAATAGGTCAAAGTAATTAAACTAACCCAGGGGAAAGATACACAATTAAAAAATAAAACAAGTAATGCATACATATATTTATCTCAGTGGTACATCATACGTGAGCATTATAATATGAATGAGCAGAAAAGAAAAATACTTATATTTTAGCTGCAGACCGGGAAGCTCTTGAGATGTTTTGATGCTTCACAACAGCAGTGACAAAAGCAAGGTTAAATTTCTCCGTCCATTACCAGAAACATCCTGACTGTATGACTGGTTCAGAAACTGAGTGACACAGTTTCCTTTTTTTCAAGAGTGTACCGTTAACAGGTAGCAATTCATTACAATGATGACATGGTTCAAACAAGAAAAAGATGTGTTTTCTCAAGGCACAGGACTTGATGACCTCTGACCTTTATGCTATCTCGAGGCTGCTGTTTGTCACTGATGAGTTTCAACACCTCTATGCACTGAGAGTTTACCCTGTCTCCTATCATTTATTTAAAAAATAATAATAAAACAGTAGTTTTGTTGAGTTATAGATTCCATAAAAGTGAAACTGCACTTTTGGGAATGACGCACAGTGACCCTGTAGTATTTCCAAGAGAGCAGCTTTCAAACTGTGCCATTATCCTCATGACTCATGTGAACAGGTAGCTGCAGTGTAGTTTTAAGGGCGTACAGCGTGGGTTAAATGTGCCGTGTGCTTGGCCTGGCTCTTGCTGTCAATCAGCAGCAGTTGGTTATACTTGTGGTGAGAAATCATTTCATCCAGGCTGCTGAAAATCTAGGAAAAAGTGGAAGATAAAGGGAGAAATGTGATTAAATTATTCCTGAAACTCTTCATAGGCTGCAGTAATTCCAAAACCTGTTTTATTTGCCTTCACCTCTTCATTCTTTTTGCCCTCCTTTCCAAGGGCATAGCCTTGTATTTCCACCAGGAAGCGGATGGGAATATTGTACACCTTCTGCTGGTAGAGCACAGCGAGGGTGTAGGGCTGCCGAGTGCTCTGAGCAGAGCTGTATCGGATGAGAAAGGCACCGTCCTGCAACACGGAGAAAGTGAGGTTGAGGAAAATCTGATAAATAAAACTAGATGGAGAAGAAAAGCTTAGGAAGCTTTAATGGATGTGAAAGAATACTAAAGTAGGCTCCAAATAAAACTGGTAAATGGATGAATCGGGGACTGTAAAAAGACTCTACATGTATCAGGGAGAGTAAGTGGAGGAAATGGAAAATAAATCACAGCCATGGAGCCCTGAAGCTGTCTGACTCAGGTTTGGCTTCTGTTTGAGTGTCAGCAAGATATAAACTGTCTCTGCAACACCTTTGCCTTAAGCGCTCATGCTTGCTTGAAAAAAAAAACTAGTAATTGCAGTTGGAAAAACTCTACCATCATTGTGCTTTTATATCACTATAAAATTACTTGGTTTACCTTGTTGATTCTCTGTAACAGATCCTCTGCTGTCTTTCTGCTGCAGTCGCCAGCAAACCATTCCTTACTCTGGGATATGGATGGACATACGGCAAATATTTCAATAAGAGAGTTCAACTGTGACTCAGTTCAGTTCAGGATTATGCATATAGCACCAATTCACAACAACATGAACTTTATACTTGGTAGAGTTTCTTACACCAAATGCAACCCCCCAAAGGGTATACAATACCAGTTAAAACTTGGACACACCTTCTCATTCAGTGGTTTTTCATTATTTAAAAATTGTCTGAACTGCAGATTATTACTAATCCAGACTACGAAGAAATACATATGGAATTATTTAGTAAACTCATATATTAAACATGTTAAACAAAGCCAGAATATGTTTTATATTTTAGATTCTTCAAAGTAGGCACCTCTTGCTTAAAAGACATGTTTTGCACATTTTGGCATTTTCTCAGTCAGCTTCATGAGGCAGTCACCTGGAATGGCTTTCAGTTAACAGATGTGCCTTGTCGAGAGTTAATTTCTTGAATTCCTTGCCCTCTTAATGTGTTTGAGACCTTGAGTTGTGTTGTGAAGAGGTAGAGTTGGTATACAGTGAACAGCCCTATTTGAGTATTGTTCTAATCCATATTATGGCAAGACCTACTCAACTAAGTAAAGAAATATGACAGTCCATCATTACTTTAAGAAATGAAGGTCAGTCAATCCAAACAAATTTCAAGAACTTTGGAAGTCTCCTCAAGTGCGGTCGCAAAGACCATCAAACGTTATGATGAAACTGACTCTCATCAGGACCGCCTCAGGAAAGGAAGACCAAGAGTTACCTCTGATACACAGGATAAGATCATCAGAGTTACCGGCCTCTGAAACAGCAAGTTAACAGCACTCCGGCATAAGAGCCCACCAATGATTCACAGAGCTTCAAGTAGCACACACATCTCAACATCAACTGTTCAGAGGAGACTGTGTGAATCTCGGCTTTATGGACGAATTGCTGCAAAGAAGACACTTCTAAGGAAGAACGACAAGAGGAAGAGAATGGCTTGGGCCAAGGAACACAAGGAATGGACATGAGACCAGTGGAAATCTGTCCTTTGGCCTGATGAGTCCAAATTTGAGATTTTTGGTTCCAAACATCATGTCGTTTTTTTTTCTTCTAATATTACAAACATCATGTCTTTGTAAGACGCAGAAAAAGGTGAGCGGATGGTTCCTATGTGTAGTTCCCGCTGTGAGGTATGGAGGAGGAAGTGTGATGGTAGGGGGGGTGCTTTGCTGGTGACACTGCTGGAGATTTATTCAAAATCCAAGGCACACTTAACCAGCATGGCTACCACAGCATTGTGCAACAACATGCCATCCCATCTGGGTTTTATATATATATATATATATATATATATATATATATATATATATATATATATATATAATTCTGAACTTTTGAACCAGGACTTTTAGTTGTAATTAGCATTAGATTTAGTATTACTCTTTTTAGCTTAGTGACAGTTTTGAGCACTTCTTACCTCCATGCCAGTCAGTTTGGTTGTCCTCATACCACCATAGGAGGCTTAAACACATAAAGATAAGTTACTTGTCAAGCACAAGGTCATGGGAAATCTGTATTTGGGAAAAGTCTGATGTTTAAAAAAAAAAAAAGCAAAGTACGATGCCAGCAGTGTTTGGATTACATCAAAGCATGAATATAAACAGACTTAAAATGATCATCAGTCATCCCTTTGGATTTATAGAGCCTTTTAAAAAAAAGTGAGCTTACCCACAGGCTTAGTGTCTGCCATTGGAGGATTTGGAGGGCTGGAGAAATAGAAAAGAGGGCTAACGTTAGACACTGACTTTAATTCTGGCATGCATGCACTTGCAGGTCTTGCAGATGGGGTCAACTGTAGTGGTACCCTCCAGGCCTGAAAAATAAAGTGCCAAAAACTGCAGTTCCTCTAATGGCCATTTAAAGATAGTTCCAAAAGTGAGTGAAACCACACAAACTCCAAAATTAAATTATCCAACTTTACAGCAGAAACAAGCAGCAATTCCCTCCTACAGGGCATCTGTAACTCTTATAAAGAGTCTCATCTATGTTGTTGTTGTTGTTGTTGTTCTGATTGCTGTGTGCTTGAGTAACAGGCAGTCCAAGAAATCTGCTGTTCAGGCTTGGTGAGGTAAACTCTTGTATTTTTTATGTATGCTGCTTAGCAATAATTAGCAGGTGTTTTTGTTTGCGTGATGCATTCATATAACAGTTGATCAAAAACATTCTGGGAATCAAGCCATAAAACTCAACATGTATAGCTGACTTAAATCTTCTTATGCGTTTCAGGATGGGTTCCAGCAGCTGCTGTTTTTGTTTGTTTGGTTTGTTTTTTTTGGGGGGGGGGGTATCAGTCCTATTCTGTCCCTTTGCACTTGTGCCTCTCCAATATATGCTGGATTTCTTTTCCTGTATGAAAACAGTGACCCTTCAACTCAGTTTCATTTCGGGGAACTGGATGACAGCAGCACAGTTGTGTGGTGGTTACCACCGTCACATCATAGCAAGATCATCCTGGGTTTGAATCCACTAGGCGGTTTGAGGTTTGCATGGCCCACATGGGTTCCCTCCTGGTACTCTGACTTCCTCCAACAGTCTAAAGCATGTTAGGTTAACTGGTTATTCAAAATTGGCTGTGACAGACTGCCGGCCTTTCATCCTGTGACAGCTAGGAAAGGCTCCAGCCACCTAAAATGGATAAGTCATTAAGAAAATGGATGGATGAATGGACAAATTCGCAGGAAGAGAAATCTAGCATGTAGAGCTGGTGGTGAATAAAGTTTGTGATGATGAGGCCAAAAAAGTGTTTCAGTGCTCTGTGTGGCAGCACGTGATGGTATGCCACAGTTTAGGTCATTTACACTGAAGTACAAGTGGACTTCCAGGGGGTGATCTAACAATAGTAAACTACAAGTCACCAGACATCCATGTAAAAAATGACCTTGAAGGGAAACCTGCCCAAATAAGGAGTTCCCTGAATGTTTTGATCACAGCTTGTACAGTTTATAGATGCACCTTCATAATAAAGTTTGGTTGCTTGTTGATAACTTAGAACTTCACCATCTTATTCAAATTTGGTCACTTCTGGCTCAAAAGTAAAAGAAAAAAGAAACAGGCAAAAATCTCAACTCAAGGATTCAGTCCAGGACTTTACAAGCCATCATGGCTATATCCAACTTCATACCCAGTCCGTGGGTCACCTGCAGAAACAAGCTAGAAGTGAACTTAAACTGCTGCAGTTTTACCACTTTAAAAGTACTTTTCTAACAACTTTTAGCCTTCTCTGCATTCTTCGCCTCTTACCTGGCTTTAGTTTCTTTCAGGTTTACTGGCAGAGGTGGCTTAGTGCTGGGAGTTGGTGGAGGGGGTTTTGGAGGAAAAGTGTGATGTCTCTCTTCCATCGAATGACCTATAGAGGCAAAGTATGTACTCCTTACATCTTTTAAATGCGATCTGTATGGATTGGTTTAATTAGCGAGGAAGATGTGGTTCTAACCTCTTTTTAAATCAGTCAGGGGAGGCAAAACGAAATTCTGAAAAAGAGGGAATAAATGTTATTGCTGTGTCATATCTGTAAGTTTAATTTCAGAGATTGGAAATGGAAATGCAGGGTAAGAATTTATAATTCAGCCTGTATCATGACAGCTTACTTTAAATCAGGGCCCAGCTCAGCATAAGAAAATTATAGGATGAAGTACAGAGATGAATGGGCATACTCACAGACTTAGTTCTGGGAACTAGAGGCTTCATCCTGCACACAGTGAGAAGTCTAATGTTTATTGCATGTTTAGTACTAGGACTTTAAAACACAATGTCACATTATAACTACCACATTTTCATATTGAAAAAAAACAGGCACATCATTGTCCAGAGTGTAAAGCTGCACGGATGCATTATATCACATATTATATCAGCTTACTGCAGGTCTGTAAATAGAATGAAAGCTGCTTTGAATCAGAGTGAGATTCATTTACATGGGTATGGGCGCAGGCGCAGGTGTCTTGGTAGGCAGAGGTATCTTCATTGGCCCACGTGGGGCAGGAGGGCGAGCTGAGGAAAGGGGAGAAAATAAAAATTTCATTTTTAGCACATTTTTTACTCTGAAGAGTACAAGTAACCTCTGCTTATCAAACACTGCCATGCAAGGCTGTAATCAATGCCTCAGAGTTAGTACTTATGTTGTGTGCTTTAAACTACCTGCTGTTGGTTCTAAATAAAGGTCATCATCATCCTCCTGTAACACAAACGGACAAATATGATACGCACAGGGGCATTAAACTTCTCCATTCAGAAAAAAACATCAGATTATATTCATGCAGGTGTGCAGGGAGCCCTTGGCTTTTGGCATTACTGACTTATCTAAGATTTAATGTTCATGTATGCTATTTAGGAGGAACTGGATCTCTCTCTTTTTTCAGTTTTAAGGCTTCCACACATTTCTGTGCGTTAGTATCTCTGACTGAACTAATGTTAGTTAAATGCTTTGCGGGGTTTGGATGGGTGAGCATCGGTATATTAATGTGCTGTTGTAAATGCAGCACTAGAAAACCGACTGCTTATGAAACAGACAGCCCCCCTGGGTGCAGACATGTCGTGGGTGACTCCTCTGCACCCCCTACACAAACACTCAGACTGAGATACAAACTTTTGTATGTGTGTGTGTGTGCATGCAGACAATGGGAAATACACTATTAAAACATCCTTCTTTCAGTGCTGTGGATGAAGAAAGATGCCATGATTTTTTTTTGGACCTCTCAGTAATCCAGGTATGACCAATCAATCTGGCTGACATTCAGCTTCATGGCCTGCTGAGCTGCCCAGAGCAATACGTAACTGAAACGAGGTCAGAACATAACACA